>JAJQKJ010001727.1:0-69892 GCA_029574335.1 Rana kukunoris | reverse complement strand
TATAATATTACAGGGCCATAAAAACCCATATCCCCCCTTATAATATTACAGGGCCATGAAAATCCGTATGCCCCCTTATAATATTACAGGGCCATGAAAATCTGTAACCCCCTTATAATATTACAGGGCCATGAAAATCCGTATCCCCCTTATAATATTACAGGGCCATGAAAATCCGTATCCCCCTCTTATAATATTACAGGGCCATGAAAATCCACATCCCCTCTTATAATATTACAGGGCCATGAAAATATGTATCCCCCTTATAATATTACAGGGCCATGAAAATCCGTATCCCCCTTATAATATTACAGGGCCATGAAAATCTGTAACCCCCCTTATAATATTACAGGGCCATGAAAATCTGTACCCCCCTTATAATATTACAGGGCCATGAAAATCCGTATCCCCCTTATAATATTACAGAGCCATGAAAATCCGTATCCCCCTTATAATATTACAGGGCCATGAAAATCCGTATCCCCCTTATAATATTACAGGGCCATGAAAATCCGTATTCCCCTTATAATATTACAGGGCCATGAAAATCCGTATTCCCCCCTTATAATATTACAGGGCCATGAAAATCCGTATCCACCCTTATAATATTACAGGCCATGAAAATCCGTACCCCCCCCCTTATAATATTACAGGCCATGAAAATCCGTATCCCCCCCTTATAATATTACAGGGCCATGAAAATCCGTATCCACCCCCTTATAATATTACAGGCCATGAAAATCCGTATCCCCCTTATAATATTACAGGGCCATGAAAATATTAAAAAGATCCTCACCTCCCAACAACTGACCCCCCTCACTCACAATTCTTTGCCCCACAAACTAAATACTGACCCCCATTCCCCACCAAGAGAGCCACACCTCTGATAGATCGTCACCTCTCAACTTATGACCCCTGGACTCCCCCCCCCATGACATGCTGACTGTGACCCCCACCTTGCGTTGGCTTGTGCATTACTCATACTGACTGACCCCCCCGTGACAGACAGACTGACCACCCCCCCCCTCTGTGCCCCTCTGTGACATACAGACTGACGCCCCCACCCACCATGACATAAAGACCTGCTCCCCCCCCAGACTGACCACCCGTGTAATTGATGAAATACAGACTGACACCCCCATGAAATACTGACTGAACCCTGTGAATACAAAACTCACCCCCCCCGTGACATACAGACTGACCCACGTGAAATACATACCCCCACAGACTGACCCCCGTGTGAAATACAGGACTGACCCCCCCCCCCCCCCCCCCCACGTGACATACTCACTCACCCCAAGACATACAGACTGCCCCATGAAATACAGACTCACCCTCCCCAGACGACCCCGCCCCCCCCCCCCCCCCCCCCCCCCCAGACTGGCTCCCGTGACATACAGACTGCCCCCCCTTTGACACCCCCCCTCCCGTAGGTAGCCTATACAGCTTGTTGCTGTACCTTTATCGCAAAAAGCCTTCCCATCGTCATGTCCCCCGCAGCCGCTGTCATCCACATCCAGTGTAATTGGCAGTGTATCTCTCAGCAAGTGAAGAGTTAATATGATAGCAGGGATACCGAATTTCATGGGATACAGGATTTCATGCTACACCGTCCCTAAAGCACAGGCTTATTGAGGTCCGAGAAAAACATAGACTCGGGTGGGCGGGCGGAGGCGGAGGAACATTCTGAATGACATTATCTCCAGCACCGCCTCCAGCCCCGTCCCTAAGCACAGGCTTATTGAAGTCCATGAAAAACATAGACTCGGGTGGGCGGGCGCAGGAACATTCTGAATGACATTATCTCCAGCACCGCCTCCAGCCCCATCCCTAAGCACAGGCTTATTGAAGTCCATGAAAAACATAGACTCGGGTGGGCGGGTGGAGGCTTTTAAAGCATCAATACCAATGTATAATAACATGTTTCATTGTTTTTCGACGTTGCGGGGGTGTGCGCAATATTAAAGACTGTCAAGAAAATGTGTATTTAGGAGGAGAGGCTTCTGAATACCTGACCAACAAACAAATTTGCATTTCATTACTCATTTCAATGGGACAGTTTAAAGTGGAACTTTAGGTTTGATTTAACTTTGGATTGAAACGTTACCCAAAAAGTAAAGTTCCGCTCTTCTGTATTAAAATTTTTTTTTAGGCTCCATGTACACGGGACCATCCTTCAAGCTGTAGGGATCACCCCCCACCCCACTACCATCCTCCCAGCTGTAGGGATCACCCCCCCACCATCCTCCCAGCTGTAGGGATAACCCCCCCCCCCCATACTCCCAGCTGTAGGGATCCCCCTCCCCCACCATCCCTCCAGCTGTAGGGATAACCCCCCCCCACCATCTCCCAGCTGTAGGGATCAACCCCCCCAACATCCTCCCAGCTGTAGTAGGGAATCACCCGTTCCCCCCCACCATCCTCCCAGCTGTAGGGATCACCCACCCCCCACCATCCTCCCAACTGTAGGGATCACCCTCACCACCACCATCCTCCCAACTGTAGAGATCAAGCCCCCTCCACCATCACCACCATCCTCCCAGCTGTAGGGATCATCCCCCCACAATCCTCCCAACTGTAGGGATCATCCACCACCATTCTCCCAGCTGTAGGGATCAAGCCCCCACCACCACTATCCTCCCAGCTGAAGGGATCAGCCCCCCACCACCACCATCCTCCCAACTGTAGGGATCACCCCCCACCACCACCATCCTCCCAGCTGTAGGGAATCACCCGCCCACCACCACCATCCTCCCAACTGTGGGGAATCACCCGCCCACCACCACTATCCTCCCAGCTGTAGGGATCACCCGCCCACCACCACCATCCTCCCAGCTGTACGGATCACCCGCCCACTACCACCATCCTCCCAGCTGTAGGGAGCATCCCTCCGTTGCCCGCCATATGCAGCCAGTGTGCCCGTCGTATGCAGCAGTTTTGCCCGTCATACGCGGCCACTTGTGCCCGTCATAATTTGCGGCCACTTGTGCCCGTCATACACAGCCACTTCTGCCCATCAAATGCAGTCAGGCACGTGCCCGTCATATGCAGCCACTTGTGCCCATCATATGCAGCCATTGTGCCCGTCATATGCAGCCACTTGTGCCCATCATATGCAGCCATTGTGCCCGTCATATGCAGCCATTGTGCCCATCATACGCACTCAGTGTGCCCACTATTTGCAGCCACTTGTGCCCATCATATGCAGCCATTGTGCCCGTCATATGCAGCCATTGTGCCCACTATTTGCAGCCACTTGTGCCCGTCATACACAGCCACTTCTGCCCATCAAATACAGTCAGACGCATCCCCCAGCTGTCACTTCACTAATCCCAAACAAACCTCCCCCTGGGGGGGACCGGGTGTGGCGACACTTATCGAATGACGGCACTTCCTCCCCCTCTTCTGTAGCGGCGGCTGTGGCTCCTGTGTCCGCTCGCCTCCTCAATGTCTCATTTTCCGCAAAAGCGTTAGGCATCCACTAGGATCACCTAAAGCTTTGGCCAATCGGGAGACAGGTTTTACTGACCTGCCTGCTGATTGGCAAGGAGAAACTTTAGTATTTCATGTGTCCGGCATCCTGAAAGGGGCCGGGCACATGAATATGGAGGGCGGCAGAAGTGACGGGGCGGTGTCCATGCATTGTGGGCCCACCATGCAACCATGCAAGGGCCACCACTGGTCTTTGATCTTTGTCAAGTGCTGGGGTCTGGATCGCCTCCGCTGCTTTTCCTCCAATCGGGCCAAAGAAGCTGAATGCGAGTTTACCTATAGCCCTCACACTGGAGACTTGTACACCATCATCATGGCATCCCAGGATGGTGGGTACCAGGTCACGGGAGGGCAGAGCGCATGTATGACCCCATTTGGGGGTCACTGGTGGCTTAGGGAGAAGGAGAGGGCCCCTGGGTGGACATGGGAGAAGGAGACGGCACCTGGGTGTTTGGAGGAGGAGAGGGCCCCTGGGTGTCCGTGGGAGAAGGAGAGGGCACCTGGGTCTTTGGAGGAGGAGAAGAGGGTCCATGGGTGGCTGGGGAAGAAGAAGAGGGTCCCTGGGTGGCTGGGGAAGAAGAAGAGGGTCCCTGGGTGGCTGGGGAAGAAGAAGAGCGAACCTGGGTGGTTGGCAGAGAAGGAGTGAGCCCATGGCTGTTTGAAGAAGGAGATGGGCCCCAGTGTTGACCAAAATTGGAATAGCTGGCCACCCTTCTTCCCTGAGGACAGGGACACCATTCTCTCCCCCAGAGGACGGGGACACCATTCTCTCCCCCGGAGGACGGGGACACCCTTCTCTCCCCCGGAGGACAGGGACACCATTCTTTCCCCCGAGGACATGGACAGACCATTCTTTCCCCGCCCGGAGGATATGGACACCCATTCTTTCCCCCGGAGGATAGGGACACCATTCTTTCCCTCTTTCCCCCGGAGGATAGGGACACCATTCTTTCCCCCGGAGGATAGGGACACCATTCTTTCCCCCGGAGGATGGGGACACCAGGGCTAGACTCGGACAAAAATATTGCCCTGGACTTCACTTTGACAGGTCTCTCCCATGGTGGCCGGCCCCCATGCTCCTCTGTCCCCCTCCCTGCTCCTCTGGTCCTCCCCCTGCTTCTCTGTTCCCCCACATGCTTCTCTATCCCCCCCATGCTTCTCTGTTCCTCTCCTGCTCCTCTATCCCCCCCATGATGCTCTGGTCCCCCCCATGCGCCTCTATCCCTCGTACCCCATGTCCTCGTCCTCTGGGGAGAGAATGGTATACTCGTCCTCCGGGGGAGAGAATGGTGTCCCCGTTCTCCGGGGGAGAGAATCTCCTTCTTCAAACAGCCATGGGCTCACTCCTTCTCTGCCAGCCACCCAGGTTCGCTCTCCTTCTCCCCCAGCCACCTAGGGACCCTCTTCTTCTTCCCCCAGCCACCCAGGGACCCTCTCTTCTTCCCCAGCCACCCAAGGACCCTCTTAGCGCCCAGAGGCGATTCAGTTCGCATGTGCCGCGCTATATAAGTTTTTCATTCATTCTTCTTCCCCAGCCACCCAGGGACCCTCTTCTTCCCCAGCCACCCAGGGACCCTCTTCTCCTCCTCCAAAGACCCAGGTGCCCTCTCCTTCTCCCACGGACACCCAGGTGCCGTCTCCTTCTCCCATGTCCACCCAGGGGCCCTCTCCTTCTCCCTAAGCCACCAGTGACCCCCAAATGGGGTCATACATGCGCTCTGCCCTCCCGTGACCTGGTACCCACCATCCTGGGATGCCATGATGATGGTGTACAAGTCTCCAGTGTGAAGGCTATAGGTAAACTCGCATTCAGCTTCTTTGGCCCGATTGGAGGAAAAGCAGCGGAGGCGATCCAGACCCCAGCACTTGACAAAGATCAAAGACCAGTGGTGGCCCTTGCATGGTTGCATGGTGGGCCCACAATGCATGGACACCGCCCCGTCACTTCTGCCGCCCTCCATATTCATGTGCCCGGCCCCTTTCAGGATGCCGGACACATGAAATACTAAAGTTTCTCCTTGCCAATCAGCAGGCAGGTCAGTAAAACCTGTCTCCCGATTGGCCAAAGCTTTAGGTGATCCTAGTGGATGCCTAACGCTTTTGCGGAAAATGAGACATTGAGGAGGCGAGCGGACACAGGAGCCACAGCCGCCACTACTGAAGAGGGGGAGGAAGTACCGTCATTCGATAAGTGTCGCCACACCCGGTCCCCCCCCCCCCCCCCCCAGGGGAGGTTTGTTTGGGATTAGTGAAGTGACAGCTGGGGGATGCGTCTGACTGTATTTGATGGGCAGAAGTGGCTGTGTATGACGGGCACAAGTGGCTGCAAATAGTGGGCACACTGACTGTGTACGACGGGCACAATGGCTGCGTACGACGGGCACAATGGCTGCAAATAGTGGGCACACTGACTGCGTACGACGGGCACAATGGCTGCGTACGACGGGCACAATGGCTGCGTATGACGGGCACAATGGCTGCGTATGATGGCACAATGGCTGCATATGACTAGCACAAGTGGCTGCATATGACGGGCACAATGGTTGCATATGACGGGCACAAGTGGCTGCATATGACGGGCACGCGCCTGACTGCATTTGATGGGCAGAAGTGGCTGTGTATGACGGGCACAAGTGGCTGTGTATGACGGGCACAAGTGGCTGCAAATAGTGGGCACACTGACTGCATACGATGGGCACAAGTGGCTGCATACGATGGGCACAATGGCTGCATATGACGGGCACAAGTGGCTGCATATGACGGGCAGGTGCCTGACTGCATTTGATGGGCAGAAGTAGCTGTGTATGATGGGCACAAGTGGCTGCAAATAGTGGGCACACTGACTGCGTACGATGGGCACAATGGCTGCCTACGATGGGCACAATGGCTGCCTACGACGGGCACAATGGCTGCCTACGACGGGCACAATGGCTGCCTACGACGGGCACAATGGCTGCCTACGACGGGCACAATGGCTGCCTACGACGGGCACAATGGCTGCCTACGACGGGCACAATGGCTGCCTACGACGGGCACAATGGCTGCCTACGACGGGCACAATGGCTGCCTACGACGGGCACAATGGCTGCCTACGACGGGCACAATGGCTGCCTACGACGGGCACAATGGCTGCGTACGACGGGCACAATGGCTGCGTACGACGGGCACAATGGCTGCGTACGACGGGCACAATGGCTGGGTATGACGAGCACAGTGAGGCTGTAATTGCCCCCCAAAACGGAGGGATGCTCCCTACAGCTGGGAGGATGGTGGTGGTGGGCGGGTGATCTGTATATAGGTGTGGTGTAAGCTGGGAGGATGTGGTGGTGGGGGGGGTGATCCCTGGGAGGGGATAATTCCTACACCTGGGAGGATAGTGGTGGTGGGCGGGTGATCCGTACAGCTGGGCGGATGGTGGGGGGTGATCCCTGGGGGGGGGGGGGGTGATTGCTACAGCTGGGAGATGGTGGTGGTGGGGGGGGGTTGTTCCCTACAGCTGGGAGGATGGTGGTGGGGAGTGATCCCTTCAGCTGGGAGATAGTGGTGGGGGGTGGGTGATCCCTACAGCTGAGAAGATGGTGGTGGTGGTGGGGGCTTGATCCCTACAGTTGGGAGGATGGTGGTGGTGGGGGATGATCCCTACAGTTGGGAGGATGGTGGAGGGGATGATCCCTACAGCTGGGAGGATGGTGTGGGGGGTTGATCCCTACAGCTGGGAGGATGGTGGGGGGGGGGATTATCCCTACAGCTGGGAGGATGGTCCCGTGTACATAGAGCCTAAAAAAAAAATTTAAATACAGAAGAGCGAAATTTACTTTTTGGGTAACGTTTAAAATTAAAGTTAAATCAAACCTAAAGTTCCACTTTAAACTGTCCCATTGAAAGGAGTAATGAAATGCAAATTTGTTTGTTGGTCAGGTATTCAGAAGCCTCTCCTCCTAAATACACATTTTCTTGACAGTCTTTAATATTGCGCACACCCGCGCAACGTCGAAAAACAATGTAACATGTTATTATACATTGGTATTGATGCTTTAAAATTCTCCACCCGCCCACCCGAGTCTATGTTTTTCATGGACTTCAATAAGCCTGTGCTTAGGGACGGGGCTGGAGGCGGTGCTGGAGATAATGTCATTCAGAATGTTGCTCCGCCTCCGCCCGCGTCTAGGGCCAGATTCAGGTAGATGGGAGCATCTTTAATCTGGAGTAACGTTTCTCATTTACGTTACTCTGGTGAAATTTTAGGAGCAAGTGCTTTTATTCATGAAACACTTGCTCCTAAATTTGCGGCAGCGCATCGAAAATGAGCCGGCGGAATTCAAATTGGGCGGGTACGTGGGTGTGTATTATTTAAACTATGCGTGATCCCGCGGCGAACGTACTGCGCATGCGTCGACTGTCAATGCATCCCAGTGCGCATGCTCCAAATTCTGTCAGTGAACGTCAATGACGTCAAATCCCCATTCATGGACGTTTTACGCAAGCGACGCAAATTTTTTTTTTTTCGACGCGATGACGACGGCTATACTTAACATAGGATACTTCACTAGGGGGCTGCTTTATCTTTACGCCGCGTATCGCTTACGGAAACGTCGGAAAGTCACTGCGTCGCGCCCGAATACGATCGTGAATTGCCGATTCCCGCTGATTAACACATTTTTTCGGCGTTAATCAGCGGGAACGCCCCCGGCGCCATTTTTAAATTAAAGTTGCGATGCGATGGCGAAATTCAATTACCCTGCTCGCATCGGAACTCCAACCCGGCGTTTCTTGTTTTCTGGTTACAGAAAACAAAAACGCTGGCTTAAAGTGACGGTTAGGCTGGAGTATCACTGATACTCCAGCCTAACTCTACCTGAATCTGGCCCTATGTTTTTCTCGGACCTCAATAAGCCTGTGCTTTAGGGACGGGGCTGGAGGCGGTGCTGGCGGTGATGTAATTGAGAATCCAGCTCCGCCTCCGCCCGCCCGAGTCGAGGATTTTTATAGAAGAAAAGCGTCTGCGCATGCGCCGTGGATCCGCGATCAGCTGTGGTCCGATTTTTTCATAGGTCCGATGAAATTTTACATCACCGGCAATCGAAAACAAATTAAGAAATGGTGTAGATCCCCGTCCCCCAATGCATGCCAGGCGCTTTGGGGTTGGTATGGATTTTAAGTGGAACCCCACGCCAACCTATTTTTATTAAAACTGCATGGGGGTTCCCACCCCCCCACAGTCCATTACAGACCCTTATCCAATCATGTAGTCCAGCAGGCAAGGAAGGGGGGGTGATAAGCGAGCACCTCCTGAACCATACTAGGAGACAGACAGCAGCAGCCTTTCTTTAAGGTTTTTGTTTTCTTTTTTCGGCGCGGCGAGCGTCGTGAGGGACGATGGATCAACATGTGCAACTTGTCATGCGACTCAGGCATCCAAAGTGTGACTGGAGCCTCAAAGTGCAGAATTTACACAGGATCTCTCTCTCAGCTCTGAGAAGCAGGGGGTGGAGAGCTGAAGTTACATCAATAAGGAGAGCTCTGAGAGCTGATTGAAGGGAAGAGACCCCCACCCCCCCCCCCTTCGCACAGCGCCACAGGAACAGGTGAGGCCGTCAATCAGCAGGAGCTTTCTCCCCTTTCCCCATTTTTTCTCTTGGTGTCAGGAAAACTTGTCTGAGGTGGCTTATAAAAAGGGAAAGGAGGCAGAAATGGCACCAATTGCTCTGTATTGAGACAAGCACACACTATAGAGGGATGTGCTTTGTTCATATTTTGTTCATATTTCTGTCTAAATATTCTATAGTCATATATCACTTTACAGCGATATACGACTATAGAATATTTAGTTGGAATTTTTTTTTTTACTTTTTCTAAAGCTACTTATGTCTGTGAAACTCCTATGCAGATGCATATAACGTCCACCTGAAATAAAATGAATAGCGACAACATTACCTTGCTACAATAGACTTCTTGATTTTCTTTTTACTTTTAGATTTCTCCTCTCTATCCTCTTGCTCATCATCATCGTCGTCTTCCTTCACCAACTCATTCACATCATCTTCGCTGTATTCCCCACCTATAATAAAATCATAAAAATAAAAAAATCATTAATAAAAAAAATCTTAACCCCTTAAAGCCTAAAGTGATTGTAAAGGCCGAAGGTGTTCATTCTATACATTAAGATAAAAACACCTTCTGTGTGCAACAGCCCCCCTAATACTTACCGGAAACTCTCCCTCATCATTGTCTGACAATCAAAGCCAGTGAGGAGAGAGAGGGGCAGGGCCAAGGCTCCTAGTCTGAATTGACAAGCTGCTTGCTGTGGGGGGCACTCAGAAGGTGGGAGGGGCCAGGAGCTCCAGGGGGGGACCTAAGAAGGGGAAGGTTTGGGCTGCTCTGTGAAAAACCAACTGCAGAGAGCAGGTAAAGTATAACATGTTTGTTATTTTATTTTTTTTTTAACAAAAAGAAGACTTTAATATCACTTACATTTTTCTTTAGGCCCGCAGCTGAAACAACTGCTGGTCCTGTCATGGGCACGGGCTATGCCCCTGCCCTTTCTGCCCCTTCCCCAACCCCATCTGCCATTGATAAAAGTTGTACTATCGCTTCCTGCAATGAAAGGTGCTCTATGCATGGAGGGCAGGTGGATGAATGAAATGTCTGCCTCCTTCATTGAGAGGAAATCTTTATCCCAAAAGAAAAAACCCTGCTTTAAACTTCTCCAAAACTTCATGCCTGACCTGTCTGTTGTGTTTCTTGGCCTTCAAGATTTAGGGTTCTCTAACAAACCTCTGAGGGCTTCACAGAACAGCTGTATTTATACTTAGATTATATTATACACGGATGGACTATATTTAATAATTAGGTGACTTCTGAAGGTAATTGGTTCCACTGGATTTTAGTTAGGGATATCAGAGTAAAGGGGGCTGAATACAAAGGTACTCCACACTTTTTTTTTTTTTTTTACAAATAAATATGTGAAAAGTGTTAAAAACCATTTATCATTTTCATCCCACTTCATAAATGTGCCACTTTGTGTTGGTCTATCACATAAAATCCCAATAAAATCCATTTAAGTTTTTGGTTGTAACATGACAAAATGTGGAAAATGTCAAGGGGTACGAATACTTTTTCAAGGCACTTTAGCTCAACAAAGAAGAAGAGCATGTACAAAAAAAAAAAGAGTTCTGAGTTGGGCGGGTAAGAACAGATCAGGGAAAGTGCTGTGAAAAACATAATCTCCAGGACTGTACAGTGGTTTTGCACAAAGCAGCCTCTAAAACTCCTCTTCTTGGGTTCCCCACCGTTGCTCCTGTCTCCAATACCTTGAACCAGTGGCGGCTGGTGCTCAAAATTTTTGGGGGGGCCCATCAAATGCAGCCACTGTGCCATCAATTATCACCACTGTTCTATGCCATCAAACGCAGCCGCTGTGCCATCAATTCGCACTACTGTGCCATGCCATCAAACGCAGCCGCTGTGCCATCAATACGCACCACTGTGCCATGCCATCAAACGCAGACACTGTGCCATCAATACACACCACTGTGCCATGCCATCAAACGCAGACACTGTGCCATCAATATGCACCACTGTGCCATGCCATCAAACGCAGCCACTGTGCCATCAATATGCACCACTGTGCCATGCCATCAAACACAGCCACTGTGCCATCAATACGCACCACTGTGCCAAGCCATCACACCAGCCACTGTGCCATCAATACGCACTCCACTGTGCCATGCCATCAAACGCAGCCACTGTGCCATCAATACGCACCCACTGTGCCATGCCATCAAACGCAGCCACTGTGCCATCAATACGCACCACTGTGCCATGCCATCAAACGCAGCCACTGTGCCATCAATTTGCACCACTGTGCCATGCCATCAAACGCAGCCACTGTGCCATCAATACGCACCACTGTGCCATGCCATCAAACGCAGCCACTGTGCCATCAATACGCACCACTGTGCCATGCCAAACGAAGCCACTGTGCTATCAATACGCACCACTGTGCCATGCCATCAAACGCAGCCACTGTGCCATCAATTTGCACCACTGTGCCATGCCATCAAACGCAGCCACTGTGCCATCAATACGCACCACTGTGCCATGCCATCAAACGCAGCCACTGTGCCATCAATTCGCACCACTGTGCCATGCCATCAAACGCAGCCACTGTGCCATGCCATCAAACGCAGCCACTGTGCCATCAATTGTCACCACTGTGCCGTGCCAAACGCAGCCACTGTGCCATGCCATCAAACACAGCCACTGCCATCAATTGTCCCCACTGTGCCATGAATTGTCCCCACTGTGCCATCAATTGTCCCCACTGTGCCATCAATTGTCCCCACTGTGCCATCAATTGTCCCCACTGTGCCATCAATTGTCCCCACTGTGCCATCAATTGTCCCCACTGTGCCATCAATTGTCCCCACTGTGCCATCAATTGTCCCCACTGTGCCATCAATTGTCCCCACTGTGCCATCAATTGTCCCCACTGTGCCATCAATTGTCCCCACTGTTGATGTCACTGTGCCCATTCATGCCGCTGTGCCAATTGTCCTCATTGTCCCCACTGTGCCCTATGCATCCCAAAAGAAAAAAAAAGGATTTTTAATGAATGAATGAATGAATGAAAACTTATATAGCGCGGCACATGCGAACTGAATCGCCTCTGGGCGCTTGTTGTTCCTGTCTCCTTTGATATCAAAAGAGATGTGTCTTGACCTTTTTCCTAAATGCTAGGTGGTTCTCCTCCAACCGAATGCTGGTTGGTAAAGCGTTCCATAGTCTGGGACCTTGGATCGCAAATCTTCTTTCTCCTTTGGACTTGAAGTTGGCTTTCGGAACCTGGAGCAGTTCTGATTCGTGGATCGCAAAAACGCGATTTGGATTATGCGCTTTTATTAATTCGCATAAGTAAAGGGGGCACTCTCATGGACACATCTATGCGTAAGACATAGAGCTTTGAAAGCAATTCTGTCTTTGACTGGCAGCCAATGAAGGGCTCTCAGTGAAGGTGAGATGGATTCCCAGGGTTTTTTCCCAGTCACAAGTCTGACGGCCGTATTCTGAACGACTTGTAGACGAGCGATTTGGTACTTGGGGGAGCCGAGGTAAAGGCATTTGCATAATCCAGCCTGGAGTTTACAATAGCTCCCACCCACGACCGCTAGGTCTTTTTTAGGGATGAACGGAGTGAGTCTGCGTAGTAGGCGCAGTAGATGGTGAGATCCGCTGACCACTGACCCTATTTGTGCGTCCATTGTCATAAAAGGAGTCAAAATGACCCCTAAGCTTTTGACTTTGGCGCTAGGGGTGATGAGTTTGCCCAAAATAGGCGGGGGGGGTCCATGCTGTTGATAGTTGAATTCCTACGCTTGGCGTGAAACAGAAGAAGTTCTGTTTTCGCTCCATTGAGTTTAAGATAACTCTTTGTCATCCAATCCTCTATCAAAGAGAGACATGTCTCTAGATTGAGGTGGTGATCCTGTCTGTTGCAGATGCGGAAATACAGTTGCGTGTCATCTGCATAAGAGTGATAAAGCAGTTTTTGGCTGCTAATAATCTCAAAAAGAGGACGAAGGTAGATGTTAAATAGCACTGGTGACAGAGGCGATCCTTGAGGGACTCCGCATGTTACTGTGCGTTTTTCAGACGTAAACGGTCCTAGCTTCACTGTTTGCGATCGGTTTTTCCAAAAAAGAGGAGAACCAAGATAAATCGCCTTCTGCGACCCTGGCTACTTCAGTAAGCCGAGTCAGTAACAGATTGTGTCTACAGTGTCAAAAGCTGCACTTAGGTCCAACAGAACCAGGAGACAAGATTCTCCTTCGTCTGCGGCCTTGAGAACATCGTCCCATACTTTTAGCAATGCTGTTTCCGTCCCATGTCCGGGACGGAAGCCTGATTGCAATGGATCAAGTAGCTGTGGGTATCTAGATGCTGTTGCAGCTGTTGTACCACTACTTTTTCCATTATCTTAGAGAATACTTGAGGCTTGTTATGGGACGGCGTGGAGTGGGTCCTTGGGGTCCAGGGAGGGTTTCTTCAGGATGGGTTGGATTATACCCTCTTTCAACTGTGAGGGCACTATGCCCTCCAAGAAAGACTGGTTGATAAGCTGCGTAATGGGAGGAGCCAGGAGTTCGGCGCATTCCTTCAGCAGTTTTGTGGGGATAATGTCATTTGGCGCTGCGCCATTGCGCAGAGTACAAATGACATTTTTAGTGGACTCAATGGAGATGGGTTCTAGGGTAAACTTACCTGATATCGAAGAATTACTATGGGTGCTGTGTGAGAGGCTACAGGGGGGGCTGAGGGAGAATAGTTTTGCTGAATGCTTTCATCACGAATTGCCTCGATTTATCAACGAAATAATCCGATAGCTCATTGCAAAATTCTTGTGTGTCAGAACTGGGGGCTTCAATACATCCTGGTTTCATGGTCTGGGTGACCATCTTGAAGAGTTCGCGGGGGCGGTTAAGGGCCCCGTTGATAGCCTCCGAGAAATAATTCTTCTTGGCTTGGAAAATTCCTTTGTGGTATTTTCTTGTTGTCGCCTTGTAGATGGATAGGTTTAGCTCTGAAGAACATCTTTTCCAGGCAGATTCTGCCCTTCTGCGTTCTTGCTTCAGTAACGACAGCTGGTTGTTAAACCAGCTGCGGTTGTTTTTTTCGAATGCGGGTTCTTCGTTTCGGCGCTACCAAATCGGCTGACTGTAGCATGGCCGAGTTGATGGCTTCCAATGTTTCAACGGCCGTTTGATGCGGCTGAGTTGTTTCTCTATTTTTTTCCTTAAAGTCGTTCTGAAGAGTTCCGAGTGGAGCTTCTTCTGACATCTAGTCCAGTGTGTTGTCACTGGATTTGATGTTTTTGTTGTGGGGGGGATTGTGGAAATGAATTTAATTGCATGGTGGTCTGTCCATGGCAACTTTTTCATTTTCCAAAATTTTTATTTCCAGATCTTGTCTGAAAATAAGATCAAGTGTGTGGCCTGAAGCATGTGTGGGCCCACATACTAGTTGATGTAACCCTAAATCTTCCAGGTGGTCAATACAGGCATCCGCAACAATGTCTTGTGAGGAGTTGGCCCAGAGATTGAAATCCCCTAACAGCAACAGGTGTTTGCTGTTGAGGGTATAAGTGGAGAAGAAATCCGTCCATGATGATAGCAGCTGCGATTTTGGGCCCGGTGGCCTATAGCAGAGCAGAACGTGGATGGTCTCCTTTGAATTTGCTTGCAGTTGCAGAGTAAGGGTTTCCATGAATGGAAGAGGGTTTTGAAGGGCTGGTTTTGTGATTGCAAGATGAGTCTTGTGGATCACCGCCAGGCCTCCCCCTCTTTGCTTACCTGTAAAATCCTTTTCTTGAAGTACATCACGGGACACAGAGCGCATAGTCATTACATATGGGTTATATGGGTACCTTCAGGTGTGGACACTGGTGTAATCAACTTCACAGGAAGTTCCTCCCTATATAACCCCCTCCCACTGAGAGTGCTTTAGTTTTGTAGCAAGCAATTTCTCCGAGGTTACACAATGTTCCCCAAAAGAGGGGTGGGAGCTCTGTGTCCCGTGATGTACTTCAAGAAAAGGATTTTACAGGTAAGCTGTTTATTAAAAATCCTTTTTTCTTTATCGTACATCACGGGACACAGGAGCGCATAGCCCCCCCCCATACCCCATTACATATGGGTCCAAGCTCTGTGTGTGACAACCAACCCAAACCAAGCCCCCGCCCGGGAAAGCAATCCCCCCAAAGCGCTCCATGAGGGGAGGGAGACCGTAAGGCCAAAATTAGCCAAACAGAAAATATATCAGCTCCACCAACAAGAAAAAAGGGGCGTAATCCGGGCCAGAGGATTCTATACTGCTGCCCGTAGGACCGCCTGCCCAAATGCTGCGTCCGTAGCTTTTGTGACATCCAACTTATAAAATTTAGTAAACGTATGTACGGAAGACCAGGTTGCCGCTTTGCAAACCTGTGCCATAGAGATCTGATGGTGTGCCGCCCAAGAGGCACTCAGGGCCCTCGTAGAATGGGCCTTAACTGATAAGGGAGGTGGAACGCGCTTCAGACCATAGGCCTGAAAAATCAGCTGCTTAATCCACCTAGCCAAGGAAGACTTGGCAGCCGGCTGACCCTTCTTCTTGGGGCCATCCGGGAGAACGAAAAGCACATCTGTTTTCTGAATCTTTTCTGTAGCCTTGAGATAAACCCTCATGGCTCGGACCACGTCCAAAGTATGAAGCAATCTTTCCTCTCTGGACTGGGGAGTAGGAAAGAAGGATGGTAGGACTAGGTCCTGATTCAAGTGAAAACTGGATATGACCTTAGGCAGGAAAGAAGGCTGAGGCCGCAGAACCACTCTGTCCTTATGCAGAATCAGGTATGGTTCCCTGCAAGACAAGGCTGCCAGCTCGGAGACCCTTCTGGCCGAAGCCATAGCCACCAAGAAAACCAACTTTCGGGTTAGCAGCACAAGAGGGATTTCTGTCAGAGGTTCAAACGGCTGCTTTTGTAAAGCTGACAAGACCAGATTTAAATTCCAGGGGCAGAGGGGAGCTCTAATAGGGGGATTCACATGCAAGACCCCCTGCAAAAAGGTTTTCACAAGCGAATGCGTGGCCAAAGGCCTTTGAAACCATATCGATAAGGCAGACACCTGCCCCTTTAGAGTACTAAGAGCCAACCCCTTGTCAACGCCAACCTGGAGGAATCGCAAGATCATGTCAATAAAAAACTTGCGAGGATGCCCTCCTTGAGACTCGCACCACTCCACATAGGTCCTCCAGACTCTGTAATAGATATTTCTAGAGACTGGCTTTCTAGCCTGAATTAACGTAGATATGACTTGGGCTGAGAGGCCTCTGCCCTTAAGAATTAGGGATTCAGCCGCCAAGCCATCAAATTTAGCTGCTGTGAAGCAGGGTGGTAGATCGGGCCCTGAGACAGCAGATCTGGGCGCAGGGGGAGTGGCCACGGTGCCCCTACTGACATCCTCACGATGAGTGCGTACCAAGCCCTTCTGGGCCAGGCTGGGGCCACCAGGATCACCGGCCTGCACTCCACCCTGATCCTTCGTAGAAGGCGGGGAATCATCTGTAGTGGAGGGAACGCATACAGGAGAGAAAACTGGTGCCAGGGGCAAACCAACGCATCGGTCCCGTAGGCCGAGGGGTCCCTGGCTCGGGATACGAATCTGTCCAATTTCTTGTTGAATCTTGTTGCCATGATGTCCACATCGGGAACTCCGAATCTTTGGCAAATCTCTTGGAATACCTGGGGTGAAGAGACCACTCTCCGGGAGTAACTGTTGACGACTCAAAAAATCTGCTTGAGAATTGTCTATCCCTGGGATGAACACTGCTGAGATGCAGGGTACATGGGCTTCGGCCCATGAAAAAATCAGGTTTACTTCCCTTTGAGCCGCTAGGCTCCTTGTGCCCCCCTGGTGGTTTATGTATGCCACCGCCGCGGCATTGTCGGACTGTATCCTTACTGGCAGACCCTGCAGGGGGAGAGTCCAGGCGACCAGGGCCAACCGAGCAGCTCTGATCTCTAGGACATTGATGGGAAGCAGACTTTCTGCCTCTGACCACTGTCCCTGCTGGGTCCGTTTTCCTAAGATTGCCCCCCAACCTGTTAGGCTGGCATCTGTGGTTACTATTTTCCACGTGATGGGGCAAAAGGTTTTCCCCTTTGACAATTTTTGAGGGATCAGCCACCAGTACAGGCTGCGCTTGACCCCTGGGGAAAGAACTAATGGACGGTCTAATGCCTGTATGGACTTGTTCCAAGCAGAGAGAATAGCTGCCTGAAGAACTCTGGTATGGATCTGGGCATAGGGCGCTGCTTCGAAGGCGGCCACCATCTTTCCCAGCAGTCTCATGCATAGGCGAATAGTCGGCTTCTTTTTGCCTAAGACTATTTGAATCGTTTGAATCAACGACCTGATCTTCCCTTGAGGTAAAAATACCCTCTGGCATTCTGTATCTAACCGAAAGCCTAGATATTCCAACTGTCTTGTGGGTTGTAACCTTGATTTTTCTTGGTTCACAATCCACCCGAATTCTTCTAGATGCCGCACTGTGCGGACTACTGCATGATTGAGGTTGGAAGCTGATCTGTCGATAACCAGGAGATCGTCCAGGTATGCCAGGACCAAGATGCCTTCTGTCCTTAGGACGGCTAGCACCGGGGGCTAACACCTTTGTGAATACCCGCGGAGCTGTTGCCAACCCGAAAGGGAGGGCTACGAACTGGAAATGACTTTGATTTATCGTAAAACGAAGAAACTTGTGGTGTGCTGGGTAAATCGGCACATGCAGATATGCATCCTTTATGTCTATAGATGCTAGAAAGTCGCCCTGATGCAGGCTGGCTGTCACTGAACGTATGGAGTCCATACGAAAGGTCTGAATCTTTAGAAAGCGATTTAGGCGTTTGAGGTCTAATATAGGCCTGACGTCGCCATTGGGTTTTGGTATAACAAAAAGGTTGGAGTAGAATCCCCGACCCCATTCTTGGGTTGGTACTTCTACAATTACTCCTTGGAGCAATAGGCGATCCAACGCCTTTACGAGAGAGGCCCTTTTTAATGGGTCGCTTGGAAGACTTGACCCCTGAAAATGAGGAGGGGGGATTTCTCGAAACTCTAGTTTGTATCCCGTGGCTACCACGGACCGAACCCAAGAGTCGGGAATTCTGGTCTTCCAGACTTCGGAGAAAAACCAAAGTCTTCCCCCCACCCGAGAGAGTGGGGGCGCCCCTTCATGAATCTGATTTGATGACTGGTTTAGCCGGTTTGCGAGACCAGGGTCTCTTGTTTGCCGCGGCTTGACCCTGTGGGCGGCTATTAACCGCTGGACGCCCGGGAGGCCGTCGATACTGACGAGAAGTCGAAGGGGCCGAGCCTACAATGGCCTGTCGTTTAAACGTGGGCCCACGCGGTCTTTTCTTGACCGGTAAGGAAGTACTTTTTCCACTTGATATGGTGTGGATATATTTATCTAGGTCTTCCCCGAATAGTCTTTCCCCATGAAAGGGAAACCCTGCTAAAAGCTTTTTGCAGGGTGCCTCTGCTGACCAGTTCTTTAGCCACAAAAGACGACGCATGTGAACCATCAGTAGAGATGAACGGGATGCCTGTTGGATGGAGTCCTTAATAGCATCTACTGCAAAGCAGAGAGCCCTAGGGAATTCTGCTAATTCATGAGTATGCTGAGCCGGCATGTCCTTTAATATATGTTTTGCCTGATCCTTCAAGGCCTGACAAACACCAATGGCTGCTACTGCTGGCTGAACCATGGCACCTACTGAGGTGAAAGCGGCTTTCAGTAGGGTCTCGAATTTCTTGTCGACCGGATCCTTGAACATCTGGACATTTTCAACCGGACAGGTCAGGGATTTATTCACGCAGGAAATGGCCGCGTCCACTGTGGGGAGTGCCCATTTCTTTAAATATTCCTCTTCCATAGGATAGAGAATCTTTTAGGAGGGACAAAGATTCTATCAGGTCGAGCCCAATCCTGGTAAATCACGTTCCGCAGAAGGGGGTGCATTGGAAAAGGCGCACAAGTTAATGGAGCCTTTAAAGAACCCAATGAGGAAACCTCCGGGGCTACTAGTTCTGGCACTGGAAGTTTAAAGGCAGTGCGAACCATATCTGTCAAAGACTGGATCCACAGGCTCTCCGCTTGAGAGGCCGAGAAATATTCATCTATAGTGGAATCTTCCCTGTCTGAACCGTCGGGACTTGGGTCTGCCTGATCCCCTTGTGGGTCCCGTTCCTCTGAAGAGGAGACCTCCGCATCTGAAAACCCCACACTGGGTGAGGGGGATCTAGCCCGCTTGCTACTTGGCCAAGGACGGGCAAACAACGCAGTTAACCTTTTCTCTAGCCCACTCATGGTGGCTGCTAGCATTTCTTCCGTCACGTAAACGGGAATGGGTGGATCGGGGGCCGCCTCTGCCCCCAGCACCCCCAATGGCTCTTGTACTATGCCACTCGGTGTTCTAACTGGCGAGGGTGGGGCCGTTGAAGCCTGGCCCAAATCCTCTGACCCCGATGGAGACCCCTTTTGTTTCTTGGCACCTTTAGCAGCCTTGGCTGGTCCAGATCCCTTTGGAGCCATTGTACAACCTTGAGTCACCCCTATAGCCAACACCTGACTGTTGCAGCTAGGAGTAACCAATATGAGGACAGGTATGAGGAAAATGAAAAAACTAATTTTTTTATTTTTTTTTTTTACCCGCCTGGGAGGTGGCAATACTGAGGAAACCTGTGAGTATTGACACACCAATGCCCGTTAGCCGGAGTCCAAGGTAGACTCAGATACTGCTGGATCTAAGGCTGAGTCCCTTTAAGCAAAAAACGTCCTTTTTTTCTGGTCAATAGTGGACCTAAGTCCTAGACCTGAAGATCCACAAAACCGCCACTAGGTGTCCCTGTGTGGCCAAAAGACCCAGCTGCACGCTCTGTATCCTTTCTTCCTCTGCCTCCAGGAGGGAAAGACCAGCCAGAGAAAAAGTTTTTCCTTTAAACAGACCCTGACGCTGCTGGCCCGCCCCCCCGACGCACGCTGACGCTATAAAAGGCGGCGTGCACGCGCGCGCACACGCGCGCGCACCCCCCCCCCACGCTGAAAACCACATGGAGGAAGCAGAGCAGAGGAAACAACATGGACCAGCGCCAGGCAGC
The DNA here is from genome assembly GCA_029574335.1 of Rana kukunoris. Taxonomy (NCBI): domain Eukaryota; kingdom Metazoa; phylum Chordata; class Amphibia; order Anura; family Ranidae; genus Rana; species Rana kukunoris. The sequence continues at coordinate 49,700 of JAJQKJ010001727.1, read as the reverse complement.
ACCAACAGACACCAGGTAAGCACTAATCTTATTGTAGTGCACACACAGAGAGGAAGCTGTCCCCATGGGCTTCCTAAGAAACAGGAGTTTTCACCAGCAATTTCCTCTTTAAAACATGTGGGGTTGCAGTATCAATGCTAACAGGCAGACCTGGGGTGAGTAGCAAATATATATCTTACACAAGTATCCATATATCTACATGTTATCTGGGTAAACATTAGTATCCCATCCTGCCCACACAGACATAGTGGAGATAGTGGCTGATGCACAAGCATACTGTTAGCCAACCCAGAACCCCCAGGGGGATACCTACTGTCGAACCAAGTCCCGCAGGTTCCCTCTTACCTGCTCCACGCCGCAGGGTATTGCAAACTGCAAGAGGCCCAATCTTCCCCCATCTCCGTGGGTATTGTCTCGGACCTTCAGGGACCGGGGTCCTGTGTTAAGGAACCCACACCCCTGGACCTATATAGCATCCTGGCATCAGTAGCGTTTAGTTCTGGAAGAGACCAAGGCACTGGAGCCCAGAATCCAGCCCTTCAAGGAGAGGCATTATAGGCAACACCCCACGCAGGCAGGGCCCGGGTACCGTACACCTTGGCTTTGAAGCACTTCAGACGGATCCGGCTAGCTATCCTGGGTCCCGAGACCTCCGAGGGACAGCTAGAAGTGACCAACACCTAAGACACTGGCGAAAAAACTAAAGCACTCTCAGTGGGAGGGGGTTATATAGGGAGGAACTTCCTGTGAAGTTGATTACACCAGTGTCCACACCTGAAGGTACCCATATAACCCATATGTAATGGCTATGCGCTCTGTGTCCCGTGATGTACGATAAAGAAACACAGCCACTGTGCCATCAATACGCACCACTGTGCCAAGCCATCAAACGCAGCCACTGTGCCATCAATACGCACCACTGTGCCATGCCATCAAACGCAGCCACTGTGCCATCAATACGCACCACTGTGCCATGCCATCAAACGCAGCCACTGTGCCATCAATACGCACCACTGTGCCATGCCAAACGAAACCACTGTGCTATCAATACGCACCACTGTGCAATCAATTGTCCCCACTGTTGATGTCACTGTGCCCATTCATGCCGCTGTGCCAATTGTCCTCATTGTTCCCACTGTGCCCATTCATGTCACTGACTGTGCCCTGTAAAGTGCCCCTTCCCCCCCCGGCACTTACCTTTACTGCAGTCAGCCATCCACGTCCTTCGATGTCTTCTGCCACCCTCGATGACTGACAGGGGTCTCAGCCAATCAGGTTACCGGTAGCTAGAACCAGCCAACCTGATTGGCTGAGACGCCTGTCAGTCTTATCCAAGGAACGCACCCCCTGTGCGTTCCGAGAATAAGCTTCCGGGACCCGAGGGCTGTACTCGGAAAGCTGGCACTGATAGGCACTTCCGTACAGCCAACCAGCTGCCGTCATTCAGATGGCCGGACATGAGCGCCGACCATCTGAATAGAACAGCGGCGATAATAACAAAGATTTGTGCAATGCATGAATCTATGTTATTAGACTCAGTGGCGGTGAGAGCCAGAGAAGGGGGGGGGGGCGCTCCAGCGCCCTCTATGGACGAACCGCCACTGCCTTGAACAGTGTCCCCAATAGCAAGCTGTTTGCTATGGGGGCACTGGTGCATGCTTGCTCCTGAGCCCCGCTCTATGGGGGTTATTTACTAAAGGCAAATCCACTTTGTACTACAAGTGCACTTGGAAATGCAGTCACTGTAGAGCTGAGGGGGACATGTAAGGAAAATAAAAAACAGCATTTTAGCTTACACATGATTGGATAATAAAATCAGCAGAGCTTCCCCTCGGATTTACAGCGACTGCACTTTCAGTGAAATTTCAAGAGCACTTTGCACTTCTAGTGTTAAGTAGATTTGCCTTTAGTAAATAACCCCCTGTGTGTCCATAAAACACATAAAGCCACGGCTCAAACAGGCCCCGCCCCCACTCAATTCTCATTGGCTCACCTGCTGTTATTGACAGCAATGGGAGCCAATGAGGAAAGGGAGACCCAGAGCAGCAGAGACTCCTGTGCACATCACTGCATCAAGAGGGGGCTATAGCGAGTATTGGGGGGGGGGGGGGAGCAGCACACAGAAGGATTTTTTTTACCTTCATACATAGAATGCATGAAGGATAAAAAAAAGAAACCATCTACCTTTACAGTCACTTACTTTAAAGTGTAACTCCGGGTTTTGTTGAGAAAGAAAACACAAATCCCCTCTTTGTGATCAATCAGGAATAACCAACTTTGCTGCAGATTTCTACCTTTTGTTGCTCTGGGGGGGAAAAAAGCAGTTTGTTCTTCTATGGCGCCATGCGTATGCCACAAATATAACAGGAGTGTTTTTTACAAATCTGAATACTTCTTATCTAATATGCCCATGCAGGCGATTTAGCATGTTTTTATGCACATGAAAAAAAATGGCCCAGTCACACATTCCAGTAGTTTGTCCCATGAGAACACACATGTATACACCAGTGATGGGGGAACATTGGCACTCCAGATGTTTTGGAACTACATTTCCCATGATGCTCCAGCACTCTGCAGTGTAATTGAGCATCATGGGAAATGTAGTTCCACATCCTCGCCATCACTGCTAGGCAATCAAATGAGTTTATGCTTTTAAATGCAAGTGAAAAAAAAAATGTAAAATTAGAAGAATTTAGAGGCAAATCCATCCAATCAGGGTGTATGATATTAAGCAGCAGCAGCAGCCCTCACACTACATCACTGTTAGATATAAAGGGGGTTGTATTCTGTGTACACCTCCCATAGGATACAATAGGTGACCTTATCGTGTCTCCGGTCATACACCTACCTGAGGGAACATAATCCTCATCATCAGAGGAAGAGTAATCCTCCGAGTCAGACATCGTACGGTGATTTCCACAAACAGAACCCGGTAAACCGAATGGAACTGCAAGCACTGCGCATGTCAGGAAGCCGCTCGCCTCGCAATGCGCATGCGTGACACGCAGGAGCGTTGATGTAAAATTCTCAACCCATACAGCTTCTCGATCACATCACTTCCGGTGCGGGAAGCTGTCTGACTATAAAAGATCGAATATTTCCTCTACTAGCTGGGTGACGCGGTTAGTGTAGCGGTAGCGTTACGGCTTACCAGCCATAAGGTCGAAAAAGTCGCAAGTTCGAATCCCGACGTTGGCTGGTTGGAGTTTGCATGTTCTCCCTGCTCTGCGTGGGTTTTCCCCGAGTACTCCGGTTTCCCCCACAAATAATAAAGACATGTTGTTAGGGCTGTAAGTGGTTAGTTGTATGGCATAGTGAATAATGTTGTATGAGTAACGGATAGTGGCAAGGTGTAATGCTTAGTTGTACCAAGTAACCATAGTTGCAATGATAAGTTGTAGTGTTAGGCTAGAAAAGCAGCATTGCAACAAACTGGACACTTGTTGCGATGCTTTTTGTCACACTGAATTTGCGCAGCGGTCCTGCAAGCGCAATTTTTGGGGAAAAATACCCTTTTTTTTTTTTTTTTTACTTAACCACTTGCTTACTGGGCACATACATCCCCCTCCTGCCCAGGTGAAATTTCAGCTTCCGGCACTGCATCGCTTTAACTGACAATTGCGCGGTCGTGCGACGTGGCTCCCAAACAAAATTGACGTCCTTTTTTCCCCACAAGTAGAGCTTTCTTTTGGTGGTATTTGATCGCCTGTGCATTTTTTCTTTTTTCCACTATAAACAAAAAAGAGCGACAATTTTGAAAAAAAAATACAAGATTTTTTACTTGTTGCTATAATAAATATCCCAATTAAAAAAAAAAAAAACAACATTTTTTTTCTCAGTTTAGGGCGATACGTATTCTTCTACATATTTTTGGTAAAAAAAAAATAAATAAATCGCAATAAGCGACTGGTTTGCGCTAAAATTAGCGCTTACAAAATAGGGGACAGAATTATTATTTTTTTTACTAGAAATGGCGGACGTTATGGCGGACACATCGGACACTTTTGATACATTTTTGGCGCCATTCACATTTATACTGCGATCAGTGCTATAAATATGCACTAATTACTGTATAAATGTGACTGGCATTGAAGGGGTTAACACTAGGGGGTGAGGAAGGGGTTAAATGTATCCTAGGTGTGTTTTAACTGTGGGGAGGGGGGGGGGGTGACCGATCTGTGTCCCTATGTACAAGGGACACAGATCGGTCTCCTCCTCTCCAGAGACAGGACACTGTCTCTGTGTAAAAACGGCAATGAGAAATGATCTGTGAGATCATCTCTCATTCGCCGCACAAATCGCATCGCAAACGGCCACTCTGATTGGCCGTTCGCCGTGATCTGTGATTGGCTGTATCCAAGGGACACGGCCAACACAGAGCTTCCCCGCAGCGCGCTCTAGAGCGCACGCTGGGAACGCCCAAAGGGGCGGCCGTCTTTTGACGGCATGTTGGATATTCAGACCCGCGCTGTAGCCGTCATTCGGCTATACCGCGGGTCTGAAGTGGTTAAATATGCCACTTGTGCCCATCGTACGCAGCCACTTGTGCCAGGGCTGGAATCGGACAAAAATGTTGCCCTGGACTTCACTTTGACAGGTCTCTCTCATGGCGGCCGGCCCCCATGTTCCTCTGTCCCCCTCCCTGCTCCTCTGTCCCCCTCCCTGCTCCTCTGGTCCTCCCCCATGCTCCTCTGTCCCCCTCCCTGCTCCTCCCCCATGCTCCTCGGTCCCCCTCCCTGCTCCTCTGTCCCCCTCTCTGCTCCTCTGGTCCTCCCCCATGCTCCTCTGTCCCCCTCCCTGCTCCTCTGTCCTCCCCCTGTCCTCCCCCTGCTCCTCTGTCCCCCTCCCTGCTCCTCTGTCCCCCTCCCTGCTCCTCTGTCCCCCTCCCTGCTCCTCTGTCCCCCCTCCCTGCTCCTCTGGTCCTCCCCCCTGCTCCTCTGGTCCTCCCCCCTGCTCCTCTGGTCCTCCCCCCTGCTCCTCTGGTCCTCCCCCTGCTCCTCTGGTCCTCCCCCTGCTCCTCTGGTCCTCCCCCCTGCTCCTCTGGTCCTCCCCCCTGCTCCTCTGTCCCCCTCCCTGCTCCTCTGGTCCTCCCCCTGCTTCGCCACGAACCAATCACTATACGCTTATTGTGATTTTTTTTTTACCAGAAATATGTAGAAGAATACATATTGGCCTAAACTGAGGGATTTTTTTTTTCTTCTTTAATTGGGATATTTCTTATAGCAAAAATTAAAAAAAAATTGTGTTTTTTTTTTCAAAAGTGTCAGTTTTTTTGTTTATAGCGCAAAAAATAAAAACCGCAGAAGTGATCAAATACCACCAAAAGAAAGCTCTATTTGTGGGGAAAAAAAGGACATCAATTTTGTTTGGAAGCCACGTCGCACGACCGCGCTATTGTCATTCAAACTGTGACAGTGCTGAAAGCTGAAAATTGGCCTGGGCAGGAAGGGGGTTTAAGTGCCCAGTTAGCAAGGGGTTAAAGCCATTGTCCATCACAGCCAGGGAGGAGGGAGCAGGGGCATGGTGGAGCTGCACGCTGTCTCAGACACAGGCGGCTTGGGAGCGAGCTGGCACGAGTGAGCATGTAGCTTGCTATGGAAGCACTCAGCAGATGGGAGGGGCCAGGAGCCCCAGCAGGGGACCAGAGAAGAAGATTGGAGCTGCTCTGTGCAAAACCATTGAGAAAAAACAAACATGCAAACCTTTCCAAAAAAACAAAGTATATGTGAGTGCGTTTACCTTAATAAAAGGGCCGTTTTCTACCATTCCACTAACTAAACTGGTGCTTCTGTCTACATTTCAGCCCACTGCAGGGAAAAAGTGGACCCCCATCCCCTTAAAGCAGGGGTCTCAAAGTACCGTCCCGCGGGCCATTTGCGGCCCGGGGGTGCCGCGGAAGTGTAGATGCAGAGTAGCGCAGGAAGCGTCTGTCATAAGTTCACTTCTCATGTCACGCTGGCGCTGCTACTCCCCCGCAGCCCCCCCGTCTCTTCTCGTCCATCCCCAGTTGCTTGTGACATCATCTGAGATGGACGGGAAGAGAGGGGGGAGGGGCCGCCGGGGAGTAGCAGCGTGACATGAGACAAGTGAACTTATGACAGATGCTTCCTGCGCTACTCTGCCTTTGAAGAAAACAGGTAAATGCTGACCTGTGCTCTCATGTGCCCTGACATGCTAACGTGCCCTGATTGTGCCCCCGTGTGCCCTTATGTGCTCTCATGTGCTCTCGTGTGCCCTCATGTGCTCCCGTGTGCCCTCATGTGCTCCCGTGTGCCCTCATGTGCTCCCGTGTGCCCTCATGTGCTCCCGTGTGCCCTCATGTGCTCCCGTGTGCCCTCATGTGCTCCCGTGTGCTCCCGTGTGCTCCCGTGTGCCCTGATTGTGCCCTGGTGTGCGCTGATTGTGCCCTGGTGTGCGCTGATTGTGCCCTGGTGTGCGCTGATTGTGCCCTGGTGTGCGCTGATTGTGCCCTGGTGTGCTCTGATTGTGCCCTGGTGTGCTCTGATTGTGCCCTGGTGTGCTCTGATTGTGCCCTGGTGTGCTCTGATTGTGCCCCGATTGTGTCCTGATGTGCTCTGGTGTGCCCTGATGGGCTCTGATTGTGCCCCATGTACCCTCATGTGCCTCATGTACCCTGATGTGCTGGGCTCTGTACATCAGGGTACCCTGTGCCCTGTACCCTGATGTGCCATGTCCTGATGTGCTGTGCCTTGATGTGCTCTCGTGTGCCCTGATGTGCTCGTATGTGCCCTGATGTGCTCGTATGTGCCCTGATGTGCTCGTATGTGCCCTGATGTGCTCGGATTGTGCCCCATGTGCCCTGATGTGGCCCATATGCCCTGATGTGCCATGGGGCACATGAGAGCACATCAGGGCACAATCAGGGAACATGGAGCACACCAGGGAACATGGGGCACAGCACATCAGGACATGGCACATCAGGGTACAGGACATGGCACATCAGGGTACAGGGCACATGAAACAGCACATTAGGGTACAAAGCCCAGCACATCAGGGCACATGGCACATCAGGGTACAGGGCACATGAAACAGCACATCTGGGTACAAAGCCCAGCACATCAGGGCACATGGCACATCAGGGTACAGGGCACATGAAACAGCACATCTGGGTACAAAGCCCAGCACATTAGGGTACATGGGGTACCCTGATGTGCTGGGCTTTGTACCCTGATGCGCTGTTTCATGTGCCCTGTCCTGTACCCTGGTGTGCCATGTGCCCTGTCCTGATGTGCTGTGCTCGTATGTGCCCTGATATGCCTCATGTGCCCTGGTGTGCTCGTATGTGCCTTGATATTCCCCATGTGCCCTTCTTCTCGTCCATCTCCAGTTGCTTGTGACATCATCTGAGATGGACGGGAAGAGAGGGGGGGGGCCGCCGGGGAGTAGCAGCGTGACATGAGACAAGTGAACTTATGACAGACGCTTCCTGCGCTACTCTGCCTTTGAAGAAAACAGGTAAATGCTGACCTGTGCTGTCATGTGCCCTGACATGCTAACATGTGCCCTGATTGTGCCCTCATGTGCCCTGATTGTGCCCTCATGTGCCCTGATTGTGCCCTCATGTGCCCCTGTGTGCCCTCGTGTGCCCTCACGTGCTCCCGTGTGCCCTCATTTGCTCCCGTGTGCCCTCATTTGCTCCCGTGTGCCCTCATTTGCTCCCGTGTGCCCTCATGTGCCCTCATGTGCCCTGGTGTGCTCTCATGTGCCCTGGTGTGCTCTCATGTGCCCTGGTGTGCGCTGATTGTGCCCCGATTGTGTCCTGATGTGCTCTGGTGTGCCCTGATGGGCTCTGATTGTGCCCCATGTACCCTCATGTGCCTCATGTACCCTGATGTGCTGGGCTCTGTACATCAGGGTACCCTGTGCCTTGTACCCTGATGTGCCATGTGCCCTGTCCTGATGTGCTGTGCCCTGATGTGCTCTCATGTGCCCTGATGTGCTCGGATTGTGCCCCATGTGCCCTGATGTGGCCCATATGCCCTGATGTGCCATGGGGCACATGAGAGCACATCAGGGCACAATCAGGGAACATGGAGCACACCAGGGAACATGGGGCACATGAGAGCACATCAGGGCACATGGGGCACCGCACAGCACATCAGGACATGGCACATCAGGGTACAGGACATGGCACATCAGGGTACAGGGCACATGAAACAGCACATTAGGGTACAAAGCCCAGCACATCAGGGCACATGGCACATCAGGGTACAGGGCACATGAAACAGCACATATGGGTACAAAGCCCAGCACATTAGGGTACATGGGGTACCCTGATGTGCTGGGCTTTGTACCCTGATGTGCTGTTTCATGTGCCCTGTCCTGTACCCTGATGTGCCATGTCCTGATGTGCTGTGCTCGTATGTGCCCTGATATGCCTCATGTGCCCTGATTGTGCCTTGATATGCCCCATGTGCCCCGGTGTGCTCGTGTGTGCCCTGATTGTGCCCTGATGTGCTCTGATTGTGCCCCATGTACCCTGATGTGCCATTTGCCCTGTCCAGATGTGCTGTGCCCTGATGTGCCATGTCCTGTACCGTGATGTGCCATGTACTGTACCCTGATTGTGAGTGGTCAGTGTGTTGTGTAGTGGTCAGTGTGTAGTGTAGTGGTCAGTGTGCAGTGTAGTGGTCAGGGTTAATAATGTGTCCGCTGACACCAGTACTGTTTTTGAAGTTGGAAAGTTTGCATGCGGCCCCCCATGGGTTATGAAAACTTGTCTTGTGGCCCTCAGGTAATTTGAGTTTGAGACCCCTGCCTTAAAGATTTAGGAGTAACTATCGGATAGTTGGGCTATTCTTTCAGAAGCACATTTCTGAGGTCAGGCACTGATGTTGGATGAGAAGGCCTGGCTCAAGTCTCCGCTATAATTCATCCCAAAGGTGTTCTATCGGGTTGAGGTCAGGACTCTGTGCAGGTCAGTCAAGTTCCTTTACCCCAAAATCTCTCATCCATGTCTTTATGGACCTTGCTTTGTGCAATGGACCAAATCATTTGGTGTGGGGGGGAGGGGGGGGATTATGGTGTGGGGTTGTTTTTCAGGGGTTGGACTTGGCCCCTTAGTTCCAGTGAAAGGAATTCTTAAGGCGTCAGCATACCGAGATATTTTGGACAATTTCATGCTCCCAACTTTGTGGGAATAGTTTGGGGACGGCCCCTTCCTGTTCCCACATTCCAATGACTGCACACCAGATCACGAAGCAAGGTCCATAAAGACAGATGAGCGAGTTTGGGGTGGAGGAACGTGATTGGCCGGGTCCATAACATTAGATAGCAGAAGCCATGTCACACGTCACTTCCACCCAATGGTCTTACAGGGGAGACTATGTATTTATTTTTTATTGTATTTTACCATAAATATGAAATCTGACATCTTTTTCACCCCAAAATTCACATGTAAGAGGACCTGTCATGCTTTTTTTATATTACAAGGGATGCTTACATTCCTTGTAATAGGAATAAAAGTGACCAAAAAAAAACTAAAAATGAAAAAAAAGTACCCCCTCCCGCCGAGCACATGCGCAGAAGGGAATGCATACGGAAGTACGCAAGCCACGCCCACATATGAAAACGATGTTCAAAGCACACATGTGAGGTGTCGCTGCGAACGGTAGAGTGAGAGCAATAATTCTAGCCCTAGACCTCCTCTAACTCAAAACATGCAACCTGTAGAAGTCACCTATGGAGGTTAAGGGTCAAAGTTTGTCACTAGTGGACATGTTGGGTATCAATTTAACGTTGGGCTGTTGTTTTATTTATTTTTTTAAGTTAAAAAAAAAAAAGTTTTTTTCCCCTTGCAGGACCGCTGCGCAAATTCAGTGTGACAAAAAGCATCGGAACAAGTGTCCAGTTTGTTGCAATGCTCCTTTTCTAGCCTAACACTACAACTTATCATTACAGCTATGGTTACTCGGTACAACTAAGCATTACACCTTGCCACTATCCGTTACTCATGCAACATTATTCACTATGCCATACAACTAACCACTTACAGCCCTAACAACATGTCTTTTATTATTTGTGGGGGAAACCGAAGTACTCGGGGGAAACCCACGCAGAGCAGGGAGAACATGCAAACTCCTTCCAGCCAACGTCGGGATTCGAACTTGCGACCTTATCGACCTTATGGCTGCTAAACTGTAACGCTACCGATACACTAAACTGCTACACCCAATCAAGAACCGTAAAAAAAAAAATATTTGTTCTTGAAAAGTCACACAGTCAGTCAAGTGAGGAGCAGGAACTTTGATTCGAATGCAAGTTTAAATACCCTGCCCTTTTCATGCAAAGCCAAGGTAATACCTGCGCTACCCTGCAAGTATAGTAAAAAAAAAAAAAAAAGTTTGTTCTTTAACCACTTCCTTACTGGGCATGTATACCCCCTTCCTGACCAGGTGAAATTTCAGCTTGCGGCACTGCGTCGCTTTAACTGACAATTGCGCGGTCGTGCGACGTGGCTCCCAAACAAAATTGGCGTCCTTTTTTCCCCACAAATAGAGCTTTCTTTTGGTGGTATTTGGTCACCAAAAAAGGACGACAATTTTGAAAAAAAATACAATATTTTTTACTTGTTGCTATAAAAAATAGCCCAATTAAAAAAAAAATATTTAGTCTAGGCCGATACGTTTTCTTCTACATATTTTTGGTAAAAAAAAAAAAAAAAAAAAAAATCGCAATAAGCGACTGGTTTGCGCAAAAGTTATAGTGCCTACAAAATAAGGGACGGAATTATTATTCTTTATTATTTTTATTTTTTTACTAGCAAGGGCGGTGATCTGTGATTTTTATTGCGACTGCGACATCATGGCGGACACATCGGACACTTTTGACACCATTCACATTTATACTGCAATCAGTGCTATAAATATGCACTAATTACTGTATAAATGTGACTGGCAGGGAAGGGGTTAACACTAGGGGGTGAAGAAGGGGTTAAGTGTGTATCCTGCATTGTGTTCTAACTGTGGGGGGAGGGGGGGTGACCAATCTGTGTCCCTATGTACAAGAGACACAGATCAGTCTCCTCTCTCTATGACAGGACGCTGTCATTGTGAGAGCTGGCAATGAGAAATGATCTCATATGTTTACATATGAGATCATCTCTCATTCGCTGCACAGATCGCCTCACAAACGACCACTCTGATTGGCCGTTTGCGGCGATCTGTGATTGGCTGTGTCCAAGGGACACGGCCAGTACAGAAGTTCCCCGCTGCGCGCTCTGGAGCGCGCGCTGGGAACGAAGAAAGGGGCTGCTGTGAAAACACGGCGCCCCGGAGAATTAGAACCACCCTGCGGCCGTATATAGTCGTACGGCTGTAGGGAAGTGGTTAAAAGTTAGACAGTCAGTCAAGTGAGGGGCAGGAACTTTGATTCGAATGCAAGTTTGCATAACCTGCCCTTTTCATGCAAAGCCGGCGGTGGATGGCGGAAGTATGGACAGCGGAGGGACGGGGGGGACAGACCGGGCTTCTACACCAGATCCTGAGACTCAGCCTGGTCCCTCAGACTCAGCCTGGTCCCATAGCAGGTCATCATTGGGGGGCACTGCTGGGTTCAGGGGGATCCCCCATCACTTCTCCCCCATTACACATTGGGGGGCACTGCACTCACCCTGCTGGATTCAGGGGGATCCCCCATTACTTCTCCCTTATTACACATTGGGGGGCACTGCACTCACACTGCTGGGTTCAGGGGGATCCCCCATCACTTCTCCCCTATTACACATTGGGGGGCACTGCACCCACACTGCTGGGTTCAGGGGGATCCCCCATCACTTCTCTGCCGATGAAGCGATGTAATTCCGCGAAACTAGTTGACCTTGACCAATCGTTGATATGTAAAACTATTTGATTTGCAATTTTATCTATTAATAAACTTTTTTTTATATAATTTCGTCTATATTGTTTTATCAGTCTCTTCATTCAATTGTGTGGGTATCGTTAGGTTTAGCCTCAGCAACTATTTCCTTGCCCCCTCCTCCCCTCTTTTCCATCTAACTGGGATGATGGTACATCATTATTGTGTATAGTTGCTTTATACCTGAGGCTATACTCCTATTTTGTACCACAAGGAAAGGAAATTCTCTTCTGCAAGAGGTGTCTCCTGTCCACTGATGCTTTCACTAAGAAAAAAAAAAAAAACATTTGTCATTGGGACAGAAAGTGAGGTGCAATCTTCTGGACAGATGCACACAGGCAGCAAAAATGTTACAGGGGTGATAACCCTTCTCTATGTAATAGATTTTTTTTGGGCTGGATCTACACTTAAAAAATGTACCAGTTCAAAATTACAAACAGATTCTACTTAAAATGGAGCTCCAAAAATCGAAAAAAAAAAAAAAATGTTTACTTACCCGAAATAGCTGTTGCTATGCAGAAGTCCCGAATCTGCCTCTTCATTCTCCGCGGTGGAATCTCTTCCTCCTCCTACACGTGGTTTCTTCTTGTGAATGGGGCGCGCTGCCTTCTGGGAACTGTGTGTTTATTTTTTGGGCTATAAACAAAAAAGAGCGACAATTTGGAAAAAAAATACAATATTTTTTACTTGTTGCTAGAATAAATAGCCCAATTTACAAAAAAAAAAAAAAAAACTTTTTTTTTTCTCAGTTTAGGCCGATACGTATTCTTCTACATATTTTTGGTAAAAAAAAAAAAATATCGCAATAAGCGACTTGGTTTGTGCAAAAGTTATAGCGCCTACAAAATAGGGGACAGAATTATTTTATTTTTTTTTACTAGAAATGGTGGCGATCTGCGATTATTATTGGGACTGCGATGTTATGGCGGACACTTTTGACACATTTTTGGCACCATTCATATTTATACTGCGATCAGTGCTATAAATATGCACTAATTACTGTATAATTGTGACTGGCATTGAAGGGGTTAACACTAGGGGGTGGGGAAGGGGTTAAATGTATTCCCTGCATAGTGTAGGGATGGAGATGGAAGGAGGGGGGGATGGAGTTCTGTACAGAGATTGAGGGATGGAAGGAAGGAGGGAAGAATGGAGATAGAAGGATGGAGGGATGGAGATGGAAGAATCAAGGTAAGGATGGGGCTCTATACAGAGATTGAAGGATGGAGGGAGAGATGAGAGGATGTTTCTCTGTATAGAGATGGAAGGAAGGAGTGAGGAATGGAGATGGAAGGAGGGAGGGATGGATTTGGAAGGATGGGGTTCTGTACAGAGATGGAGGGATGGAAGGAAGGAGTGAGGGATGGAGATGGAAGGATGTAGGGAGGGATGGAGATGGAAGCATGTAGGGAGGGATGGAGATGGAAGGATGTAGGGAGGGATGGAGATGGAAGGATGGGGTTCTGTACAGAGATGGAAATATGGAAGGAAGGAGGGAGGAATGGAGATACAAGGATGGAGGGATGGAGTTGGAAGGATGTAGGGAGGGATGGAGATAGAAGGATGGGGTTCTGTACAGAGATGGAGGGATGGAAGGAAGGAGTGAAGGATGGAGATGGAAGGAGGGAGGGATGGAGATGGAAGGATGGGGCTCTGTACAGAGATGGGGGGATGGGAGGAAGGAGTAAGGGATGGAGATGGAAGGAGGGAGGGATGGAGTTCTGTGCAGAGATGGAGGGATGGAAGGAAGGAGTGAGGGATGGAGATGGAAGGATGGGGTTCTGTACAGAGATGGAGGGATGGATTGACGGACATAGGAGGGAGGGATGGAGATCTGTACAGAGATGGAGGGATGGAAGGAAGAAGTGAGGGATGAAGATGGAAGGATGGGGTTCTCTACAGAGATGGAGGGATGGATGGACATAGGAGGGAGGGATGGAGATGGAAGGAGGGAGGGATGGAGATGGAAGGATGGGGCTCTGTACAGAGATGGAGGGATGGGAGGAAAGAGAAAGGGATGGAGATGGAAGGAGGGAGGGATGAAGTTCTGTACAGAGATGGAGGGATGGAAGGAAGGAGTGAGGGATGGAGATGGAAGGAGGGAGGGATGGAGATGGAAGGAGGGAGGGATGGAGATGGAAGGAGGGAGGGGTGGAGATGGAAGGAGGGAGGGGTGGAGATGGAAGGAGGGAGGGGTGGAGATGGAAGGAGGGAAGGAGATGGAAGGAGGGAGGGGTGGAGATGGAAGGAGGGAGGGGTGGAGATGGAAGGAGGGAGGGGTGGAGATGGAAGGAGGAGGGAGGGGTGGAGATGGAAGGAGGGAGGGAAGGAGATGGAAGGAGGGAGGGAAGGAGATGGAAGGAGGGAGGGAAGGAGATGGAAGGAGGGAGGGAAGGAGTTCTGTACAGAGATGGAGGGATAGATGGACATAGGAGAGAGGGATGGAGATGGAAGGATGGGGCTCTGTACAGAGATGGAGGGATGGGAGGAAGGAGTGAGGGATGGAGATGGAAGGAGGGAGGGAGGGGTGGAGATGGAAGGAGGGAGGGATGGAGATGGAAGGAGGGAGGGATGGAGATGGAGTTCTGTACAGAGATGGAGGGATGGAAGGAAGGAGTGAGGGATGGAGATGGAAGGATGGGGTTCTGTACAGAGATGGAAAGATGGGAGGAAGAAGTGAGGGATGGAGATGGAAGGAGTGAGGGATGGAGATGGAAGGATGGGGTTCTGTACAGAGATGGAGGGATGGAAGGAAGGAGTGAAGGATGGAGATGGAAGGAGGGAGGGATGGAGATGGAAGGATGGGGCTCTGTACAGAGATGGGGGGATGGGAGGAAGGAGTAAGGGATGGAGATGGAAGGAGGGAGGGATGGAGTTCTGTGCAGAGATGGAGGGATGGAAGGAAGGAGTGAGGGATGGAGATGGAAGGATGGGGTTCTGTACAGAGATGGAGGGATGGATTGACGGACATAGGAGGGAGGGATGGAGATCTGTACAGAGATGGAGGGATGGAGATCTGTACAGAGATGGAGGGATGGAAGGAAGAAGTGAGGGATGAAGATGGAAGGATGGGGTTCTCTACAGAGATGGAGGGATGGATGGACATAGGAGGGAGGGATGGAGATGGAAGGAGGGAGGGATGGAGATGGAAGGATGGGGCTCTGTACAGAGATGGAGGGATGGGAGGAAAGAGAAAGGGATGGAGATGGAAGGAGGGAGGGATGAAGTTCTGTACAGAGATGGAGGGATGGGAGGAAGAAGTGAGGGATGGAGATGGAAGGAGGGAGGGATGGAGATGGAAGGAGGGATGGAGATGGAAGGAGGGAGGGATGGAGATGGAAGGAGGGAGGGGTGGAGATGGAAGGAGGGAGGGGTGGAGATGGAAGGAGGGAGGGGTGGAGATGGAAGGAGGGAGGGGTGGAGATGGAAGGAGGGAGGGGTGGAGATGGAAGGAGGGAGGGAAGGAGATGGAAGGAGGGAGGGAAGGAGATGGAAGGAGGGAGGGAAGGAGTTCTGTACAGAGATGGAGGGATAGATGGACATAGGAGAGAGGGATGGAGATGGAAGGATGGGGCTCTGTACAGAGATGGAGGGATGGGAGGAAGGAGTGAGGGATGGAGACGGAAGGAGGGAGGGATGGAGTTCTGTACAGAGATGGAGGGATGGAAGGAAGGAGTGAGGGATGGAGATGGAAGGATGGGGTTCTGTACAGAGATGGAAAGATGGGAGGAAGAAGTGAGGGATGGAGATGGAAGGAGTGAGGGATGGAGATGGAGGGAGGAATGGAGATGGAAGGAGGGAGGGATGGAGATGGAAGGAGGGAGGGATGGAGTTCTGTACAGAGATGGAGGGATGGTAGGAAGGAGTGAGGGATGGAGATGGAAGGATGGGGTTCTGTACAGAGATGGAGGGATGGATGGACATAGGAGGGAGGGATGGGGATGGAAGGATGGGGCTATGTACAGAGATGGAGGGATGGAAGGAAGGAGTGAGGGATGGAGATGGAAGGAGGGAGGGATAGAGATCTGTACAGAGATGGAGGGATGGAAGGAAGGAGGGAAGAATGGAGATAGAAGGATGGAGGGATGGAGATGGAAGAATCAAGGTAAGGATGGAGCTCTATACAGAGATTGAAGGATGGAGGGAGGGATGGGGATGGAAGGATGGGGCTCTGTAAAGAGATGAAAGGATGGATGGAGAGGGAAGGATGGAAAGATGGGGTCTGTATAGAAGGTGTATAGAGGGATGGGGTCTGTATAGAAGGTGTATAGAGGGATGGGGTCTGTATAGAAGGTGGGAAGGAGGGAGGGAGGAGGAGGCAGACAGGGAGGGTGAGAAGCGGTACAAGTCCGGGGGATGCAGTGAGAGGAGCAGGCAGAGCCGTGTTGTTTTTGGTCGGGGAAGCTTCCTTCCTGTGTAGCCCGGCATCTCTCTCCTCAAGCTCGGCTCCTGTCTCCTCCTCCCGCCGGCTCTCCGCGCTGAAATCTGGGCCGTTCCCCGGGTGTGACACCAGATCCCGGCGCCCAGGAGGAGGGGGGAGCGGATATCGCGGCAAGCCCGCCATAGTTACAGTTCATGCAGGGCTCCTCGTCCCGGCTCTCTCCCCTCATCTCCTCACTGCAGGCTGGTGATAGAGCGGACGGTCTGTCAGGTGTTGTGACGAGAATGGTTCCCTGATGAAATCGGTTTCCCCTAGCTCTCGGCTCTGATCGTAACTCCGCCTCTTGAGCCCTCTACATTGCCGCTCCCTCCTACTATCCTCACGAATGCTAATGCCGCTCCTCCCCACCTCTCCAGCCCGCCCCTGTGCGCGTCCCCTGTAATCACTCTTTACACAGAAAACACATACATATATATATATATATATATATATAAAATTCTACTGTCCCCATATATAATATAATTCATATTATTTATTGTTATCCTTTATTTTTTAAATAAAAATAAAAAATAAATATATATACAATTCTCCCGCCCCGTGTATCTCTTCCTATTATTTCACCTAATTTTTTATTGCCCCTCCTATTTTATTTTTTATTACACCAACTATTATTTTATCTCATTTAGCAACTGTGCCATCAAATGCAGGCACTGTGCCCATCAATTGGCGCCACTGTGCCCATCAATTGGCGCCAATGTGCCCCTCAATTGCAGGCACTGTGCCATCAATTGCCGCCACTGTGCCATCAATTGCAGCCACTGTGCCATCAATTGCAGCCACTGTGCCATCAATTGCAGCCACTGTGCCATCAATTGCAGCCACTGTGCCATCAATTGCAGCCACTGTGCCAGCAAACGCAGCCACTGTGCCCATCAATTGCAGCCACTGTGCATGTAGTAACAGGCGCAACCGCCCCCTTGACTGGCGGCTGGCGCCAATCCGCCATTAAACATGTATTTAAGAAAAATGTGGGTATCTTAATAATCTGAATCCCCAGCAAGTGGCTGGGGATCCGGATTTTGCCGCCTCCCCTACCCTGGCGCTCTAGGCAGCCGCCTGACCCGCCTATTGCTAGCGCCGGCCCTGATTACACCCCAAAAATACATTCTGCTACTCCTCCTGAGTATGGCGATACCACATGGGTGAGACTTTTACACAGCGCGGCCACATACAGAGGTCCTACAAGCGCAGGCGTTCTAGGGCCATTCATTTCAAGTCTAATTACACTTTGAGGCACTGCAGTGGCATGGATACGAATTGATGTGGCATGGATGAGCCGGGTATGGATGGGATGGCCGAGTATGGCTGGGTGGGTATGGCTAAGTATGGATGGACGGATGAGTATGGCTGAGTATTGGCGAAGTATTGCAGAGCAGGATATTGGTATTGCATAGTATTGGTATTGGCATTGCAGGGTATTGTCAGGAATGGGCACTGAGCAGCACTGTGGGCACGACACACATCCAGCCCACATAGATCTCTCCCCCTACAGGTACAGAGAGAGGAACCGGCGTCAACCACTCCCAGGGAACACATTTAACCCCTTCTTCGTCCCCTAGTGTTAACCCCTTCCCTGCCAGCCACATGTATGTTCGCTGTATAAATGTGAATGGTCCCAAAATAGTGTCAAAAGTTTCCGATCTGTCCGCCACAATATCGCAGTCCTGACAAAAATCGCAGATCGCCACCATTCCCAGGAGAAAAAAATAAAAGTAACTTTTGCACAAATCAATTACTATACGCTTACTGTAATTTTTTTTTTTTCCAGAAATATGTAGAAGAATACATATTGGCCTAAACTGAGGAAATCTTTTATTTTATTTTTTTTAACCACTTAAGGACCGAACCAATACGCTGGTAAATGACCCAAGGGGTTTTTACAATTCAGCACTGCGTCGCTTTAACAGACAATTGCGCGGTCGTGTGACGTGGCTCCCAAACAAAATTTGCGTACTTTTCTTCCCACTAATAGAGCTTTCTTTTGGTGGTATTTGATCGCCTTTGCGATTTTTATTTTTTGCGCTATATACAAAAATTGTAGTCAAACATTTAGACCAAAATTTATTTAGCCACATGTCAGCCGTCAGCTCAGCGGCGGGGTCTCCGCTCAGCTGTCGGCGGACAGGGCGGTCCCCGCACACTCTCCTCTGCTCTTCCCTATGGGGAGTCGGATGGAAACGGACCGTCTGTCCGTTTGCATCCGATCCGTTTGGCCGGACGGAAGAAAAATAGGACATTCTTCCGTCCGCAAAAACGGATGCGGATCTAGCGGACGTTAGCGGATGCATCATCCGCTAACGGATCGGCTCCCATAGGGGCCCATTACAAGTCCGTAAACAGACTTGTAATGAGCGGACGAACGGTCCTCTAGTGTGAAAGGACCCTTACTGTGTGATGTGATCTCTCCTCAGCTGCGGTTGAAAAAAACGCTGAGAGCAGAGATCACATCACTTCCCTCTTCCTGTGTTTAGGAGGAAATGACACTGCAGGGGAGCGCGCGCATTGGCTGGGAGCGATCCGGAGGGGGCGGACAAAAACGAACAGCCGCCCCCTCATCCCGGATCGCTCGCAAAGCCACGGGGACCGCCGCATGTACCGGGGGGGTCCCGATCGGACCCCCGACCCACGTCTAGGCAGCAACGTATATATACGTTGATGTGCCTGTCTGTGCCATTCTGCCGATGTAAATGTACATGCGGCGGTCCTTAAGGGGTTAATTGGGATATTTATTATAGCAAAAATGTAAAAAAACTAATTGTGTTTTTTTTTTTTCCAAAATTGTCAGTTTTTTTGTTTATAGCGCAAAAAAAATAAAAACCGCAGAAGTGATCAAATACCACCAAAAGAAAGCTCTATTTGTGGGGGAAAAAAGGACATCAAATTTGTTTGGGAGCCATGTCGCACGACCGCGCAATTGTCATTCAAACTGTGACAGTGCTGAAAGCTGAAAATTGGCCTGGGCACTAAGAGGGTTTAAGTGCCCAGTTAGCAAGGGGTTAAAGCCATTGTCCATCACAGCCAGGGAGGAGGGAGCAGGGGCATGGTGGAGCTGCACGTTGTCTCAGACACAGGCGGCTTGGGAGCGAGCTGGCACAAGTGAGCATGTAGCTTGCTATGGAAGCACTCAGCAGATGGGAGGGGCCAGGAGCCCCAGCAGGGGACCAGAGAAGAAGATTGGAGCTGCTCTGTGCAAAACCATTGGGAAAAAACAAACATGCAAACCTTTAAAAAAAAACAAAGTATATGTGAGTGCGTTTACCTTAATAAAAGGGCCGTTTTATACCATTCCACTAACTGAAATGGTGCTTCTGTCTACATTTCAGCCCACTGCAGGGAAAAAGTGGACCCCCATCCCCTTAAAGCAGGGATCTCAAAGTACCGTCCCGCGGGCCATTTGTGGCCCGGGGGGGTGCCGCGGAAGTGTAGATGCAGAGTAGCGCAGGAAGCGCCTGTCATAAGTTCACTTCTCATGTCACGCTGGCGCTGCTACTCCCCGGCGGCCCCCCCGTCTCTTCTCGTCCATCCCCAGTTGCTTGTGACATCATCTGAGATGGACGGGAAGAGAGGGGGGAGGGGCCGCCGGGGAGTAGCAGCGTGACATGAGACAAGTGAACTTATGACAGACGCTTCCTGCGCTACTCTGCCTTTGAAGAAAACAGGTAAATGCTGACCTGTGCTCTCATGTGCCCTGACATGCTAACATCTGCCCTGATTGTGTCCTGATGTGTCCTCATGTGCCCCTCATGTGCTCCCGTGTCCCCTCATGTGCTCCCGTGTGCCCTCATGTGCTCCCGTGTGCCCTCATGTGCTCCCGTGTGCCCTCATGTGCTCCCGTGTGCCCTCATGTGTGCCCTGGTGTGCTCTCGTGTGCCCTGGTGTGCCCTCATGTGTGCCCTGGTGTGCCCTCGTGTGCCCTGGTGTGCTCTCGTGTGCCCTGGTGTGCTCTCGTGTGCCCTGGTGTGCTCTCGTGTGCCCTGGTGTGCCCTCGTGTGCCCTGGTGTGCTCTCGTGTGCCCTGGTGTGCTCTCGTGTGCCCTGGTGTGCTCTCGTGTGCCCTGGTGTGCTCTCGTGTGCCCTGGTGTGCTCTCGTGTGCCCTGGTGTGCCCTCGTGTGCCCTGGTGTGCCCTGGTGTGCTCTCCTGTGCCCTGGTGTGCTCTCCTGTGCCCTGGTGTGCTCTCCTGTGCCCTGGTGTGCTCTCCTGTGCCCTGGTGTGCTCTCCTGTGCCCTGGTGTGCCCTGGTGTGCTCTCATGTGCCCTGGTGTGCTCTCATGTGCCCTGGTGTGCTCTCATGTGCCCTGGTGTGCTCTCATGTGCCCTGGTGTGCTCTCATGTGCCCTGGTGTGCTCTCATGTGCCCTGGTGTGCTCTCATGTGCCCTGGTGTGCTCTCATGTGCCCTGGTGTGCTCTCATGTGCCCTGGTGTGCTCTCATGTGCCCTGGTGTGCTCTCACGTGCCCTGGTGTGCTCTGATTGTGCCCCGATGTGCTCTGGTGTGCCCTGATGGGCTCTGATTGTGCCCCATGTACCCTCATGTGCCTCATGTACCCTGATGTGCTGGGCTCTGTACATCAGGGTACCCTGTGCCCTGTACCCTGATGTGCCATGTGCCCTGTCCTGATGTGCTGTGCCCTGATGTGCTCTCATGTGCCCTGATGTGCCCCATGTGCCCTGATGTGCCCCATGTGCCCTGATGTGCCCCATGTGCCCCTATGTGCCCTGGTGTGCTCGTATGTGCCCTGATGTGCCCCATGTGCCCTGATGTGGCCCATGTGCCCTGGTGTGCTCGTATGTGCCCTGGTGTGCCCCATGTGCCCTAATGTGCCATGGGGCACATGAGAGCACATCAGGGCACAATCAGGGAACATGGAGCACACCAGGGAACATGGGGCACATTAGAGCACATCAGGGCACAGCACATCAGGAGATGGCACATCAGGGTACAGGACATGGCACATCAGGGTACAGGGCACATGAAACAGCACATCAGGGTACAAAGCCCAGCACATCAGGGCACATGGCACATCAGGGTACAGGGCACATGAAACAGCACATCTGGGTACAAAGCCCAGCACATTAGGGTACATAGGGTACCCTGATGTGCTGGGCTTGGTATCCCGATGTGCTGTTTCATGTGCCCTGTCCTGTACCCTGATGTGCCATGTGCCCTGTCCTGATGTGCTGTGCTCATATATGCCCTGATATGCCCCATGTGCCCTGGTGTGCTCATATATGCCCTGATATGCCCCATGTGCCCTGGTGTGCTCGTATGTGCCTAGATATGCCCCATGTGCCCTGGTGTGCTCGTATGTGCCTAGATATGCCCCATGTGCCCTGGTGTGCTCGTGTGTGCCCTGATTGTGCCCTTATGTGCTCTGATTGTGCCCCATGTACCCTGATGTGCCATTTGCCCTGTCCATGTGTGCTGTGCCCTGATGTGCCATGTCCTGTACCGTGATGTGCCATGTGATGTACCCTGATGGTGAGTGGTCAGTGTGTAGTGTAGTGGTCAGTGTGTAGTGTAGTGGTCAGTGTGTAGTGTAGTGGTCAGTGTGCAGTGTAGTGGTCAGGGTTAATAATGCGTCCGCTGACACCAGTACTGTTTTTGAAGTTGGAAAGTTTGCATGCGGCCCCCCATGGGTTATGAAAACTTGTCTTGTGGCCCTCAGGTAATTTGAGTTTGAGACCCCTGCCTTAAAGGTTTAGGAGTAACTATCAGAATGTTGGGCCATTCTTTCAGAAGCACAAGTTGCGGCAGCGCATCGCAAATGAGCCGGCGGAATTCAAATTGGGCGGGTACGGGGTGTGTATTATTTAAACTAAGCGTGATCCAGCGGCGAACGTACTGCGCATGCGTCGACTGTCAATGCATTCCCAGTGCGCATGCTCCAAATTCTGTCAGTGAACGTCAATGACGTCAAATCCCCATTCATGGACGTTTTACGCAAGCGACGCGATTATTTTTGTTTTCGACGCGATGACGACGGCTATACTTAACATAGGATACTTCACTAGGGGGCTGCTTTATCTTTACGCCGCGTATCGCTTACGGAAACGTCGGAAAGTCACTGCGTCGCGCCCGAATACGATCGTGAATTGCCGATTCCCGCTGATTAACATATTTTTTCAGCGTAAATCAGCGGGAACGCCCCCGGCGCCATTTTTAAATTAAAGTTGCGATGCGATGGAGAAATTCAATTGCGCCGATCGCATCGGAACTCCAACCCGGCGTTTCTTGTTTTCTGGTTACAGAAAACAGAAACGCCGGCTTGAAGTGACAGTTAGGCTGGCGGATCAATGGATACTCCAGCCTAACTCTACCTGAATCTGGCCCAATGTATTTATTTTTTATTGTATTTTACCATAAATATGAAATCTGACGTCTTTTTCACCAAAAAATTAACATGTAAGAGGACCTGTCATGCTTTTTTATATTACAAGGGATGCTTACATTCCTTGTAATAGGAATAAAAGTGACCAAAAAAAACTAAAAATGAAAAAAAAAGTACCCCCTCCCGCAGAGCACATGCGCACAAGGGAATGCATACGGTAGTACGCAAGCCACGCCCACATATGAAAACGATGTTCAAAGCACACATGTGAGGTGTCGCCGCGATCGGTAGAGTGAGAGCAATAATTCTAGCCCTAGACCGCCTCTAACTCAAAACATGCAACCTGTAGAAGTCACCTATGGAGGTTAAGGGTCAAAGTTTGCCACTAAGGGACATGTTGGGTATCAATTTACTTGTCATATTATCTGTCACATCAAAAAAAGTTGGGCTTTTTTTTTTGCCAAAAAATTGCGCTTGCAGGACCCCTGCGCGAATTCAGTGTGACAAAAAGCATCGGAACAAGTGTCCAGTTTGTTGCAATGCTCCTTTTCTAGCCTAACACTACAACTTATCATTACAGCTATGGTTACTCAGTACAACTAAGCATTACACCTTGCCACTATCCGTTACTCATACAACATTATTCACTATGCCATACAACTTACCACTTACAGCCCTAACAACATGTCTTTTATTATTTGTGGGGGAAACCGAAGTACTCGGGGGAAACCCACGCAGAGCAGGGAGAACATGCAAACTCCTTCCAGCCAACGTCGGGATTCGAACTTGCGACCTTATCGACCTTATGGCTGCTAAACTGTAACGCTACCGATACACTAAACTGCTCCACCCAATCAAGAACCGTAAAAAAAAAAAAATTTGTTCTTTAAAGTTGAAGTAAACCCTTCTATCATTTTTAGCCAAGGAAGCTTGGCCTTTGTTTAATCTTCAACTGCTGTGGTGCTGCACATGTGATCTGTTATGACACCAGCCATTGGATGGTTTGACAGTTTGGTTGAGTGCACAACCAATGTGACAGTTGGCAATCCCGGCACGCCGGAAATTTAACTGCTTTTTGAAACTGTTAAATCGATGGGTTTACTTCCGCTTTAAAAGTCACACAGTCAGTCAAAGCCAAGGTAATACCTGCGCTACCCTGCAAGTATAGTAAAAAAAAAAAAAAAAAAGATTTGTTCTTTAACCACTTCCTTACTGGGCATGTATACCCCCTTCCTGACCAGGTGAAATTTCAGCTTGCGGCACTGCGTCGCTTTAACTGACAATTGCGTGGTCGTGCAACGTGGCTACCAAATAAAATTGGCGTCCTTTTTTCCCCACAAATAGAGCTTTCTTTTGGTGGTATTTGATCACCTCTGCGGTTTTTATCTATTGCGCTATAAACAAAAAAGGACGACAATTTTGAAAAAAAAAATACAATATTTTTTACTTGTTGCTATAAAAAATAGCCCAATTTAAAAAAAAAAAAAATTCAGTCTAGGCCGATACGTTTTCTTCTACATATTTTTGGTAAAAAAAAAAAAATCGCAGTTTGCGCAAAAGTTATAGCACCTACAAAATAAGGGACGGAATTATTATTTTTGTATTATTTTATTTTTTTACTAGTAATGGCGGCGATCTGCGATTTTTATTGCGACTGCGACATAATGGCGGACACATCGGACACTAGGGGGTGAGGAAGGGGTTAAGTGTGTATCCTGCATTGTGTTCTAACTATGGGGGGAGGGGGGTGACCGATCTGTGTCCCTATGTACAAGAGACACAGATCAGTCTCCTCTCTCTATGACAGGACGCTGTCATTGTGAGAGCTGGCAATGAGAAATAAACTCATATGTTTACATATGAGATCATCTCTCATTCGCTGCACAGATCGCCTCACAAACGGCCACTCTGATTGGCCGTTCGCGGCGATCTGTGATTGGCTGTGTCCAAGGGACACGGCCAGTACAGAAGTTCCCCCGCTGCGCGCTCTGGAGCGTGTGCTGGGAACGAAGAAAGGGGCTGCCGTGAAAACACGGCGCCCCGGAGAATTAGAACCACCAGTATGGACAGCGGAGGGATGGGGGGACAGACCGGGCTTCTACACCAGATCCTGAGACTCAGCCTGGTCCCTCGGGTTGGAAATGCTTCTGTGTGCCCCACTTCTACCGCCCTGTGCGGCTTCCCGGGTGAGAGAAGAGCCCTGTGTACACCCCGTACCCCCACATTGTCTGTGCCTGAGGTGGCAACCCATGGCAGGTCATCATTGGGGGGCACTGCTGATTTCAGGGCATCCCCCATCACTTCTCCCCCATTACACATTGGGGGGCACTGCACTCACACTGCTGGGTTCAGGGGGATCCCCCATCACTTCTCCCCCATTACACACTGGGGGGCACTGCACTCACACTGCTGGGTTCAGGGGGATCCCCCATCACTTCTCCCCCATTACACACTGGGGGGCACTGCACTCACACTGCTGGGTTCAGGAGGATCCCCCATCACTTCTCCCCCATTACACACTGGGGGGCACTGCACTCACACTGCTGGGTTCAGGGGGATCCCCCATCACTTCTCCCCCATTACACATTGGGGGGCACTGCACTCACACTGCTGGGTTCAGGGGCATCCCCCATCACTTCTCCCCCATTACACATTGGGGGGCACTGCACTCACACTGCTGGGTTCAGGGGGATCCCCCATCACTTCTCCCCCATTACACATTGGGGGGCACTGCACTCACACTGCTGGGTTCAGGGGGATCCCCCATCACTTCTCCCCCATTACACATTGGGGGGCACTGCACTCACACTGCTGGGTTCAGGGGGATCCCCCATCACTTCTCCCCCATTACACATTGGGGGGCACTGCACCCACACTGCTGGGTTCAGGGGGATCCCCCATCACTTCCCCCTTATTACACATTGGGGGGCACTGCACTCACGCTGATGATGAAGCGATGTAATTCCGCGAAACTAGTTGACCTTGACCAATCGTTGATATGTAAAACTATTTGATTTGCAATTTTATCTATTAATAAACTTTTTTTAATTAATTTCGTCTATATTGTTTTATCAGTCTCTTCATTCAATTGTGTGGGTATCTTTAGGTTTAGCCTCAGCAACTATTTCCTTGCCCCCTCCTCTCCTCTTTTCCATCTAACTGGGATGATGGTACATCATTATTGTGTATAGTTGCTTTATACCTGAGGCTATACTCCTATTTTGTACCACAAGGAAAGAAAATTCTCTTCTGCAAGAGGTGTCTCCTGTCCACTGATGCTTTCACTAAGAAAAAAAAAAAAACATTTGTCATTGGGACAGAAAGTGAGGTGCAATCTTCTGGGCAGATGCACACAGGCAGCAAAAATGTTACAGGGGTGATAACCCTTCTCTATGTTTTCAGAAAAGCTTAAAAAGAGTTTTTTTTTGGCTGGATCTACACTTAAAAAACGTACCAGTTCAAAATTACAAACAGATTCTACTTAAAGTGGAGTTCCAAAAATCGAAAAAAAATAAAAATGTTTACTTACCCGAAATAGCTGTTGCTATGCAGAAGTCCCGAATCTGCCTCTTCATTCTCCGCGGTGGATTCTCTTCCTCCTCCTACACGTGGTTTCTTCTTGTGAATGGGGCGAGCTGCCTTCTGGGAACTGTGTGTTTATTTTTTGGGCTATAAACAAAAAAGAGCGACAATTTTGAAAAAAAACACAATATTTTTTACTTGTTGCTAGAATAAATAGCCCAATTTACAAAAAAAAAAAAAAAAACTTTTTATTTTCTCAGTTTAGGCCGATACGTATTCTTCTACATATTTTTGGTAAAAAAAAAAAAAAAAATCGCAATAAGCGACTGGTTTGTGCAAAAGTTATAGCGCCTACAAAATAGGGGACAGAATTATTATTATTTTGTTACTAGAAATGGTGGCAATCTGCGATTATTATTGGGACTGCGACGTTATGGCGGACACTTTTGACACATTTTTTGAGCCATTCACATTTATACTGCGATCAGTGCTATAAATATGCACTAATTACTGTATAATTGTGACTGGCATTGAAGGGGTTAACACTAGGGGGTGAGGAAGGGGTTAAATGTATTCCCTGCATAGTGTTCTAACTGTGGGGGGAGGGGGGGTGACTGGGGGAGGTGACCGAGCTGTGTCCCTATGTACAAGGGACACAGATCGGTCTCCTCCTCTCCAGAGACAGGACGCTGCCTCTGTGTAAAAATGCAATGAGCGATGATCTCATATGTTTACATATGAGATCATCTCTCATTGACTGCACAGATCGCAAACGACCACTCTGATTGGCCATTCGCGGCGATCTGTGACACGACCAACACAGAGCTTCCCCGCTGCGTGCTCGGGGAACGCCAAAAGGGGAGGCCGTCAATTGACGGCCTGTTGGCAATTCAGGTCCGCGCTGAAGCCGTCATTCGGCTATAGCGCGGATCTCAAGTAGTTAATAGTATAATATAGGATCTCGCTTATGTTGCCACTACTTTTTGTTTGGCAACACATAGTGAAGCATGGACACTTACACTGCACACAAGTATTGTGTTTTCTCCTATGCGTGGTGAGGGCATGAGGAAGTTCATGTCTGCATTTATCATTTTTATACACAAAAGGACTATTTAGACCAATATTAAATGAGGCTACATGGATCTGGGCCTTCATGCAGGTAAAACCAAGGACGTACTTTAACCACTTGACCACTGGCCACCTAAACCCCCTTCCTAACCAGACCAAATGTCAGCGTTCGGTGCCCTTGAATGGATGGGATGGCGGAGTATGGCTGAGTATTGGCGAAGTATTGCAGAGCAGGATATTGGTATTGCATAGTATTGGCATTGGCATTGCAGGTTATTGTCAGGAATGGGCACTGAGCAGCACTGTGGGCACGACACACATCCAGCCCACAGAGATCTCTCCCCCTACAGGTACAGAGAGAGGAACCGGCGTCAACCACTCCCAGGGAACACATTTAACCCCTTCTCTGTCCCCTAGTGTTAACCCCTTCCCTGCCAGCCACATGTATACAGTAATCAGTGCATATTTATAGCACTGTTTGCTGTATAAATGTGAATGGTCCCAAAATAGTGTCAAAAGTTTCCGATCTGTCCGCCACAATATCGCAGTCCTGACAAAAATCGCAGATCGCCACCATTGCTAGAAAATAAATAAAAGTAACTTTTGCGCAAACCAATCACTATACGTTTATTGTGATTTTTTTTTTACCAGAAATATGTAGAAGAATACATATTGGCCTAAACTGAGGAAATGTTTTATTTTATTTTTTTAATTGGGATATTTATTATAGAAAAAATGTAAAAAAAGGAATTGTGTTTTTTTTTCCTCAAAATTGTCAGTTTTTTTGGTTTATAGCGCAAAAAATAAAAACCGCAGAAGTGATCAAATACCACCAAAAGAAAGCTCTATTTGTGGGGGAAAAAAGGACATCAATTTTGTTTGGGAGCCACGTCGCACGACCGCGCAATTGTCATTCAAACTGTGACAGTGCTGAAAGCTGAAAATTGGCCTGGGCAGGAAGGGGGTTTAAGTGCCCAGTTAGCAAGGGGTTAAAGCCATTGTCCATCACAGCCAGGGAGGAGGGAGCAGGGGCATGGTGGAGCTGCACGCTGTCTCAGACACAGGCGGCTTGGGAACGAGCTGGCACGAGTGAGCATGTAGCTTGCTATGGAAGCACTCAGCAGATGGGAGGGGCCAGGAGCCCCAGCAGGGGACCAGAGAAGAAGATTGGAGCTGCTCTGTGCAAAACCATTGAGAAAAAACAAACATGCAAACCTTTCCAAAAGTATATGTGAGTGCGTTTACCTTAATAAAAGGGCCGTTTTCTACCATTCCACTAACTAAACTGGTGCTTCTGTCTACATTTCAGCCCACTGCAGGGAAAAAGTGGACCCCCATCTTAAAGCAGGGGTCTCAAAGTACCGGCCCGCGGGCCGCAAAGTACCGGCCTGCGGTTTTAAATGGCCCGCAGGCAGTGCGGGGGGTGCCGCGGAAGTGTAGATGCAGAGTAGCGCAGGAAGCGTCTGTCATAAGTTCACTTCTCATGTCACGCTGGCACTGCTTCTCCCCGGCGGCCCCCCGTCTCTTCTCGTCCATCCCCAGTTGCTTGTGACATCATCTGAGATGGACGGGAAGAGAGGGGGGAGGGGCCGCCGGGGAGTAGCAGCGTGACATGAAACAAGTGAACTTATGACAGACGCTTCCTGCGCTACTCTGCCTTTGAAGGAAACAGGTAAATGCTGACCT
Organism: Rana kukunoris; assembly: GCA_029574335.1. Taxonomy (NCBI): domain Eukaryota; kingdom Metazoa; phylum Chordata; class Amphibia; order Anura; family Ranidae; genus Rana; species Rana kukunoris. The sequence continues at coordinate 20,779 of JAJQKJ010001727.1, read as the reverse complement.
GTGCTCTCATGTGCCCTGACATGCTAACATGTGCCCTGATTGTGCCCTGATGTGCCCTGATTGTGCCCTGGTGTGCTCTCATGTGCCCCCGATTGTGCCCTCATGTGCCCCCGATTGTGCCCTCATGTGCTCCCGATTGTGCCCTCATGTGCTCCCGATTGTGCCCTCATGTGCTCCCGATTGTGCCCTCATGTGCTGTCATGTGCCCTCATGTGCCCTGGTGTGCTCTCATGTGCCCTGGTGTGCTCTCATGTGCCCTGGTGTGCTCTCATGTGCCCTGGTGTGCTCTGATTGTGCCCTGGTGTGCTCTGATTGTGCCCTGGTGTGCTCTGATTGTGCCCTGGTGTGCTCTAATTGTGCCCTGGTGTGCTCTGATTGTGCCCTGGTGTGCTCTAATTGTGCCCTGGTGTGCTCTGATTGTGCCCCGATTGTGTCCTGATGTGCTCTGGTGTGCCCTGATGGGCTCTGATTGTGCCCCATGTACCCTCATGTGCCTCATGTACCCTGATGTGCTGGGCTCTGTACATCAGGGTACCCTGTGCCCTGTACCCTGATGTGCCATGTGCCCTGTCCTGATGTGCTGTGCCCTGATGTGCCCCAAGTGCCCTGATGTGTCCCATGTGCCCTGATGTGCCCTGGTGTGCTCGTATGTGCCCTGATATGCCCCATGTGCCCTGATGTGCTCAGATTGTGCCCCATGTGCCCTGATGTGGCCCATGTGCCCTGATGTGCCATGGGGCACATGAGAGCACATCAGGGCACAGCACATCAGGACATGGCACATCAGGGTACAGGACATGGCACATCAGGGTACAGGGCACATGAAACAGCACATCTGGGTACAAAGCCCAGCACGTCAGGGCACATGGCACATCAGGGTACAGGGCACATGAAACAGCACATCTGGGTACAAAGCCCAGCACATTAGGGTACATGGGGTACCCTGATGTGCTGGGCTTTGTACCCTGATGTGCTGTTTCATGTGCCCTGTCCTGATGTGCTGTGCTCGTATATGCCCTGATATGCCCCATGTGCCCTGATGTGCTCGTATGTGCCCTGATATGCCACATGTGCCCTGGTGTGCTCGTATGGGCCTTGATATGCCCCATGTGCCCTGGTGTGCTCGTGTGTGCCCTGATTGTGCCCTGATGTGCTCTGATTGTGCCCCATGTACCAGGATGTGCCATTTCCCTGTCCAGATGTGCTGTGCCCTGATGTGCCATGTCCTGTACCGTGATGTGCCATGTGCTGTACCCTGATGGTGAGTGGTCAGTGTGTAGTGTAGTGGTCAGTGTGTAGTGTAGTGGTCAGTGTGCAGTGTAGTGGTCAGGGTTAGTAATGTGTCCGCTGACACCAGTACTGTTTTTGAAGTTGGAAAGTTTGCATGCGGCCCCCCATGGGTTATGAAAACTTGTCTTGTGGCCCTCAGGTAATTTGAGTTTGAGACCCCTGCCTTAAAGGTTTAGGAGTAACTATCGGAATGTTGGGCCATTCTTTCAGAAGCACATTTCTGAGGTCAGGCACTGATGTTGGATGAGAAGGCCTGACTCAAGTCTCCGCTATAATTCATCCCAAAGGTGTTCTATCGGGTTGAGGTCAGGACTCTGTGCAGGTCAGTCAAGTTCCTTCACCCCAAAATCTTTCATCCATGTCTTTATGGACCTTGCTTTGTGCACTGGACCAAATCATTTGGTGTGGGGGGTGGGGATTATGGTGTGGGGTTGTTTTTCAGGGGTTGGACTTGGCCCCTTAGTTCCAGTGAAAGGAATTCTTAAGGCGTCAGCATACCGAGATATTTTGAACAATATCATGCTCCCAACTTTGTGGGAATAGTTTGGGGACGGCCCCTTCCTGTTCCCACATTCCAATGACTGCACACCAGATCACGAAGCAAGGTCCATAAAGACAGATGAGCGGGTTTCGGGTGGAGGAACGTGATTGGCCGGGTCCATAACATTAGATGGCTGAAGCCATGTCACACGTCACTTCCACCCAATGGTCTTACAGGGGAGACTATGTATTTATTTTTTATTGTATTTTACCATAAATATGAAATCTGACGTCTTTTTCACCCCAAAATTCACATGTAAGAGGACCTGTCATGCTTTTTTATATTACAAGGGATGCTTACATTCCTTGTAATAGGAATAAAAGTGACCAAAAAAAAACTAAAAATGAAAAAAAAGTACCCCCTCCCGCCGAGCACATGCGCAGAAGGGAATGCATACGGAAGTCACGCCCACATATGAAAACGATGTTCAAAGCACACATGTGAGGTGTCGCCGCGATCGGTAGAGTGAGAGCAATAATTCTAGCCCTAGACCGCCTCCAACTCAAAACCTGTAGAAGTCAAAGGGTTAAAGTTTGTCACTAGTGGACATGTTGGGTATCAATTTACTTGTCATATTATCTTTCACAATAAAAAAAGTTGGGCTTTTGTTTTATTTATTTTTTTAAGTTAAAAAAAAAAAAGTTTTTTTTACCCAAAAAATTGCGCTTGCAGGACCGCTGCGCAAATTCAGTGTGACAAAAAGCATTGGAACAAGTGTCCAGTTTGTTGCAATGCTCCTTTTCTAGCCTAACACTACAACTTATCATTACAGCTATGGTTACTCGGTACAACTAAGCATTACACCTTGCCACTATCCGTTACTCATACAACATTATTCACTATGCCATACAACTTACCACTTACAGCCCTAACAAAATGTCTTTTATTATTTGTGGGGGAAACCGAAGTACTCGGGGGAAACCCACGCAGAGCAGGGAGAACATGCAAACTCCTTCCAGCCAACGTCGGGATTCGAACTTGCGACCTTATCGACCTTATGGCTGCTAAACTGTAACGCTACCGATACACTAAACTGCTCCACCCAATCAAGAACCGTAAAAAAAAAAAAATGTGTTCTTTAAAGTGGAAGTAAACCCATCAGTTTTAGCCAAGGAAGCTTGGCCTCTGTATAATCTTCAACTGCCGTGGTGCTGCACATGCGATCAGTTATGACACCAGCCATTGGATGGTTTGACAGTTTGGTTGAGTGCACAACCAATGTGACAGTTGGCAATCCCGGCATGCAGGAAATTTAACTGCTTTTTGAAACTGTTAAATCGATGGGTTTACTTCCGCTTTAAAAGTCACACAGTCAGTCAAAGCCAAGGTAATACCTGCGCTACCCTGCAAGTATAGTAAAAAAAAAAAAAAAAAAAAAAAAGATTTGTTCTTTAACCACTTCCTTACTGGGCATGTATACCCCCTTCCTGACCAGGTGAAATTTTAGCTTGCGGCACTGCGTCGCTTTAACTGACAATTGCGCGGTCGTGCGACGTGGCTACCAAACAAAATTGGCGTCCTTTTTTCCCCACAAATAGAGCTTTCTTTTGGTGGTATTTGATCACCTCTGCGGATTTTATTTATTGCGCTATAAACAAAAAAGGACGACAATTTTGAAAAAAAAATACAATATTTTTTACTGGTTGCTATAAAAAATAGCCCAATTAAAAAAAAAAAAAATTCAGTCTAGGCCGATACGTTTTCTTCTACATATTTTTGGTAAAAGAAAAAAAATCGCAATAAGCGACTGGTTTGCGCAAAAGTTATAGCGCCAAAATACGGAATTATTATTTTTATTATTTTTTTTTTTAAAATAAGGGACGGAATGGCGGACACATCGGACATTATGCAATTTTTATGCACTATTTTTAAATTTTGCAGGGAAGGGGTTACTAGGGGGGTGAGGAAGGGGTTAGTGTGTATCCTGCATGGTTCTAACTGTGGGGGGAGGGGGGGTGACGATCTGTGTCTACAAGAGCGATTTTATTGCGACTGCGACATCTCTCATGGCGATCGCCTCACAAACGGCCACATTGGCCGTTCGCGGCGATCTGCCAATACACTGCGCGCTTAGCTCGTGCTGGGAACGAAGAAAGGGGCTGCCTGAAAACACGGCGCGGAGAATAACCCTGCGGCCGTACAGGGCCGCTTTAATATGGTTTGGGCCCTGGGCAAATATGCATTTTGGGCCTGGCTGATTAATTATGTGTTTTGGCGGCCCTCTGTATAAATGTGACTTGCAGGGAAGGGGTTAACACTAGGGGACCTAAACGTCTAAAAATGAGTTTGAAGTGCGGGAACTGGATAAGTCACAGCAGACAGCAGAATGGACAGAAGTGTGTATCATTGCTTGATGCAGGTGTGCCGTTGTGTTCTAACTGTGGGGGGCACAAAGGGGGGGGTGACCGATCTGTGCCTTACTCCTGGACTAGGTCTGGTCTGTACAAGAGTTCCTCTATTTTACACAGATCAGTCTCATGGTGCTAAAGCAGAATGGACAGACTCTGACCCCATGACAGGTAAAATACGCTTTTTGTCATGCAGTGAATCATCAATATTATGACTTTGGGCACACTCTACAGAAAACTTCTATTTACAATATAGATTAGCAAACAGGCAATGAGAAATGATCAGCCTCAGGAAGAGCATGGGAATGTTTACAAGCAGCACCCACATACGTCTAAAGGAAGAGGTGTTCTGATTTTTAAAACATCTCTCATTCGCTGATGATTTTGCATTTGTGGGCAGAGGGGCTTCGCCAGGAATTATGGGGCCCCACAAGCTTCACGGCCAGAGAACGGGGGGGGGGGGTGCTCTTAAATTGATGGGGGGGTGGCCGAATTTAGAAGCGGGAGGCCCTTTACAAAAAAAAGATTTAATAAAGAAAAATATATATAAAAAAAGGGGTGGCCATCCGATCTGCCTTATAAAAAAAAGTGGGGTTACAGGGCCCTGGGAACCTCTGGGCCCTTTAATAAAAAAAATATATAAACAAAAATAAAAAAATAAACATTTATAAAAAAATTAAAAAGGGTTTTTGCCCGCTGACCTCGCGCTCCAGGGCCCTGGACCTCTGGGCTTTAATAATAATCGTCTTCATGCTGGGAACTACGGGCCCCTGGGGACCTCCGACCTCAAAAAAAAAGCCCTTTAATAAAAAATAAAATACAAATATATAAAATAAATATTTTTTTTTATTTTAAAAATAAATAAAAAAAAGGGGGGTTGCCATCTTGGGCCCTGGGGGCCCGGGTCCCTGGGCTAAAAAAAGAAAATGCCTTTAATAAAAAATAAAAATATATTTAAAAAAAAATTGGCCCTTTAATAAAAAAATAAAATAAAAAAATATAAAATAAATATATTGTTTTATTTAAAAAAAAATAAAAAAAACATCTTGGGCCCTGGGGGCCTCCGGCTGGGGCCCCGGACCTCCGGACCCCTAAAAAAAAAAAAAAAAAAAAAAAAAAATTTTTTTTTTTTTTTTCAAATTAGAACCACCCTATGGTAGAGACGGCGGCCGTATATAGTCGTACGGCCGTAGGGAAGTGGTTAAAAGTTAGACAGTCAGTCAAGTGAGGGGCAGGAACTTTGATTCGAATGCAAGTTTGCATAACCTGCCCTTTTCATGCAAAGCCAAAGTAACACCTTTAATACCTGCAGGCAGAAGAGATCAAGGGAAAAAAGTGCCCTTTACAAACATGGCGCCACATGACTTTATGCTCTCTAACGCGTAGCGGATACGTACAGAACCCAGATAAAACGCCACTTCCGCACACAAACTAGAAGATTCGCTTTATTGGTTGTAATAACAGACATGGACAGTAACCAATAATCAGCAAGTATTATTTCTGACAGCCTCGCCCCTCCGTTTCCTCATTCACCAATTGGCTGCTGCTCTGTGACTTGTGTGGGTCCGGGGAAGAAGGCGAGAGAGGTTCGGGGAAGTTGAGTTGGGAAGCTCCGGGGAGCAGTCAAGGCCTGGATGGCGGTGGATGGCAGAAGTATGGACAGCGGAGGGACAGGAGGACAGACCCGGCTTCTACACCAGATCCTGAGACTCAGCCTGGTCCCTCGGGTTGGAAATGCTTCTGTGTGCCCCACTTCTACTGCCCTGTGCGGCTTCCCGGGTGAGAGAAGAGCCTCGTGTACACCCCGTACCCCCACATTGTCTGTGCCTGAGGTGACAACCCATGGCAGGTCATCATTGGGGGGCACTGCTGGGTTCAGGGGGATTCCCCTATCACTTCTCCCCTATTACACATTGGGGGAACTGCACTCACACTGCTGGGTTCAGGGGGATCCCCCATCACTTCTCCCCCATTACACATTGGGGGGCACTGCACTCACCCTGCTGGGTTCAGGGGGATCCCCCATCACTTCTCCCCCATTACACATTGGGGGGCACTGCACTCACCCTGCTGGGTTCAGGGGGATCCCCCATCACTTCTCCCCCATTACACATTGGGGGGCACTGCACTCACGCTGCTGATGAAGCAATGTAATTCCGCAAAACTAGTTGACCTTGACCAATCGTTGATATGTAAAACTATTTGATTTGCAATTTTATCTATTAATAAACTTTTTTTATATAATTTTGTCTATATTGTTTTATCAGTCTCTTCATTCAATTGTGTGGGTATCTTTAGGTTTAACCTCAGCAACTATTTCCTTGCCCCCTCCTCCCCTCTTTTCCATCTAACTGGGATGATGGTACATCATTATTGTGTATAGTTGCTTTATACCTGAGGCTATACTCCTATTTTGTACCACAAGGAAAGGAAATTCTCTTCTGCAAGAGGTGTCTCCTGTCCACTGATGCTTTCACTAAGAAAAAAAAAAAAAAAACATTTCTCATTGGGACAGAAAGTGAGGTGCAATCTTCTGGACAGATGTACACAGGCAGCAAAAATGTTACAGGGGTGATAACCCTTCTCTATGTTTTCAGAAAAGCTTAAAAAGAGATTTTTTTTGGCTGGATCTACACTTAAAAAATGTACCAGTTCAAAATTACAAACAGATTCTACTTAAAGTGGAGTTCCAAAAATCGAAAAAATAAATAAAAATGTTTACTTACCCGAAATAGCTGTTGCTATGCAGAAGTCCCGAATCTGCCTCTTCATTCTCCGCGGTGGATTCTCTTCCTCCTCCTACACGTGGTTTCTTCTTGTGAATGGGGCGCGCTGCCTTCTGGGAGCTGTGTGTTTCCCAGAAAGCAGCCGGCCCATTCACAAAGCGCTGCGCTGTTTGCGCATGCACAGTAGGGAACGGGCAGTGAAGCCGCATGGCTTTACTGCCTGTATCCCTTACTGTGGATGGCGGCGCCTGGAGCTGCCAGGATCGAGGTATCGTCCTTGGGGGTCCGACATCGCTGACGACTAGGACAGGTAAGTATCCTTTTTAAAAGTCAGCAGTTACAGTGTTAGTAGCTGCTGACTTTTAATTTATTTATTTTTTGTCACAGGACTCCGCTTTAATATCAAACCTACAGTCCCTGTCTTGTTTTCACAGCCTGTATACTGCTGTTCAAAGTATATAGGGCCAAAAGGGCTGGGAATGACCTGGGGGGGAGGGGGGCAAACCCATGCTATTTTTCTCAATGATTTTCATCCATATTGCAGGGACCAAACGTTACATTAACCACTTGCTTACTGGGCACATACACCCCCCTCCTGCCCAGGTGAAATTTCAGCTTCTGCCACTGCATCGCTTTAACTGACAATTGCGCGGTCGTGCGAAATTTGATGTCCTTTTTTTCCCACAAATAGAGCTTTCTTTTGGTGGTATTTGATCGCCTGCGCGGTATTTATTTTTTGCGCTATAAACAAAAAACAAACAATTTAGAAAAAAAATACAATGGGGCAGATTCACAGAACAATTACGCCTGTCTAACTGGGGTTAGACAGGAGTAATTTCAAATTTCGCGCGGCGTATCACTAGTTTGAATCCTCAAACCATGATACGCCGGCTTCGGGCTTCGATCCGAGAGGCTTACGTCTTCGTAAGCCTTCGGATCTACGCTGCCATCTATTTGCGGCCGCTGGGAGGAGTTCGCGTCGTTTTGGTGCGTCGGGATATGCAAATGTGTTTTTACGGGGATTCACGAACATACGAGCGGGCGTCGCAATCGTTTTCGTCTATTTTTTACTACGTAATGTTAGAGCAGCTTTTTGCTGCTCTAACTTTACGTAGCCCATGTTAAGTATGGCCGTCGTTCCCGCTTCGAATTTATTTAAATTTTTATTTTGTTTACGTAACTCGTCGGGACGTGGATCGGCCGTAAAGTACGCTACATAAACAACGAATGACGTCACAACGTGATTTCGCGCAATGCACGGCGGGAAATTTGCGAACGGAGCATGCGCAGATCGATCGCCGCGGGAACGCGCCTAATTTAAATGTTTCACGCCCCCTACTCGCGCAGATGGATTGCGACGGGAGAAATACACTATGCCGCCGTCGTTTACCGGAGAAAATCTACCTGAATTCCACGTAGAGCAAGGTAAAAAACGGCGGCGTAGTGTATTTCTGATACGCTACGCTAAGCAAAATGTCTGTGAATCTGCCCCAATATTTTTTACTTGTTGCTAGAATAAATTAGAATAAATAGCCCAATTTACAAAAAAAAAAAACACTTTTTTTTTCTCAGTTTAGGCCGATACGTATTCTTTTACATATTTTTGGTAAAAAAAAAAACAAAAAAAAAACGCAATAAGCAACTGGTTTGTGCAAAAGTTATAGCGCCTACAAAAGAGGGGACAGAATTATTATTATTTTTTTACTAGAAATGGTGGCGATCTGCGATTTTTATTGGGATTGCGACGTTATGGCGGACACTTTTGACACATTTTTGGCGCCAGTCACATTTATACTGCGATCAGTGCTATAAATATGCACTAATTACTGTATAAATGTGACTGGCATTGAAGGGGTTAACACTAGGGGGTGAGGAAGGGGTTAACACTAGGGGGTGAGGAAGGGGTTAACACTAGGGGGTGAGGAAGGGGTTAAATGTATTCCCTGCATAGTGTTCTAACTGTGGGGGGAGGGGGGGTGACTGGGGGAGGTAACCGAGCTGTGTTCCTATGTACAAGGGACACAGATCGGTCTCCTCTCCAGAGACAGGACGCTGTCTCTGTGTAAAACTGCAATGAGAGATGATCTCATTTGTTTACATATGAGATCATCTCTCATTGACTGCACAGATCGCAAACGGCCACTCTGATTGGCCGTTCGCGGCGATCTGTGATTGGCTGTGTCCAAGGGACACGGCCAACACAGAATTACTCTGCTGCGCGCTCGGGGGAACGCCAAAAGGGGAGGCCGTCAATTGACGGCCTGTTGGCAATTCAGGTCCGCGCTGAAGCCGTCATTCGGCTATAGCGCGGATCTCAAGTAGTTAATAGTATAATATAGGATCTCGCTTATGTTGCCACTACATTTTGGTTGGCAACACATAGTGAAGCATGGACACTTACACTGCACACAAGTATTGTGTTTTCTCCTATGCGTGGTGAGGGCATGAGGAAGTTCATGTCTGCATTTATCATTTTTATACACAAAAGGACTATTTAGACCAATATTAAATGAGGCTACATGGATCTGGGCCTTCATGCAGGTAAAACCAAGGACGTACTTTAACCACTTGACCACTGGCCACCTAAACCCCCTTCCTAACCAGACCAAAAGTCAGCGTTCGGTGCCCTCACACTTTGAATGACAATTACTCAGTCATACAACACTGTACCCATATGAAATGTTTGTCCTTTTTTCACACAAATAGAGCTTTCTTCTGGTGGTATTTAATCACCGCTGGGTTTTTATTTTTTTTGTGCTATGAATCAAAAAATACTAAAAAACTCTGTAAAAAAAATAAATCCAAAAAAATAAATTAAAAATCTTTGTTTCTGTTAATTTAGCAAATTAGTAATTGTCCTTCATAAATGATCAGGTTATTTCTCACACACAGCATATGCATACCACAAATTACACCCAGGGCTGGTGCAAGGAGTTTGAAACCCTAGGCGATACCTAATTTGGCGCATATCTGTCCCCCCCCACACACATATATCAGTACCCCCCTGCGCGTTTGTCCCCCCATACACATATCTGTCCCCCCCTGCACGCTTGCCCCCCACATATCAGTACCCCCCTGCACGTCTGTGTTCCCCTCTGTACACAGTGCAATGCACTATTAACTTAAAAGCACAGTCAATGTTTTATTGCTGCCTGTGTTTTCACTATACCTGAGCCAGCGTCTGGTGATTACTTTACTCCAGGAGAGTGGCGCTGGAGAGATGGAGGGAGGGATGGACATAGAAGGAGGGAGGGATGGACATAGGATGGAGGGAGGGATGGACATAGAAGGAGGGAGGGATGGACATAGAAGGAGGGAGGGATGGACATAGAAGGAGGGAGGGATGGACATAGAAGGATGGGGTTCTGTACAGAGATGGAGGGATGGAAGGAAGGAGTGAGGAATGGAGATGGAAGGAGGGAGGGAGGAATGGAGTTCTGTACAGAGATAGAGGGATGGAAGGATGTAGGGAGGGATGGGGATGGAAGGATGGGGTTCTGTACAGAGATGGAGGGATGAAAGGAAGGAGAGGGGAATGGAGATGGAAGGATGGGGTTCTGTACAGAGATGGAGGGATGGAGATGGAAGGATGGGGTTCTGTACAGAGATGGAGGGATGGAAGGAAGGAGTGAGGGATGGAGATGGAAGGAGGGAGGGATGGAGTTCTGTACAGAGATGGAGGGATGGAAGGAAGGAAGGAGTGAGGGATGGAGATGGAAGGATGTAGGGACGGATTTCTGTACAGAGATGGAGGGATGGAAGGAAGGAGGGAGGGATGGAAGGAAGGGGTTCTGTATAGAGATGGAGGGATGAACGGAAGGAGGGAGGAATGGAGATAGAAGGATGGAGGGAGAGATGGGAGGATGTGGCTCTGTATAGAGATGGAAGGATGGAGATGGAAGGATGGGGCTCTGTACAGAGATGGAGGGGTGGAAGGAAGGAGTAAGGGATGGAGATGGAAGGAGGGAGGGATGGAGTTCTGTACGGAGATTGAGGGATGGAAAGAAGGAGGGAGGGATGGAGATGGAAGGAGTGAGGGATGGAGATGGAAGGAGTGAGAAATGGAGATGGAAGGAGTAAGAAATGGAGATGGAAGGAGGGAGGGATGGAGATGGAAGGAGGGAGGGAGGGATGGAGATGGAAGGAGGGAGGGAGGGATGGAGATGGAAGGAGGGAGGGAGGGATGGAGATGGAAGGAGGGAGGGATAGAGATGGAGTTCTGTACAGAGATGGAGGGATGTAAGGAAGGAGGGAGGGATGGAGATGGAAGGATGGGGCTATGTACAGAGATGGAGGGATGTAAGGAAGGAGTGAGGGAAGGAGATGGAAGGATGGGGTTCTGTATAGAGATGGGAGGATAGAGAGAGAGTGAAAGGCTGGGGCTCTGTATAGAGAAAGATGGAGGGATGGAGATGGAAAGATTGAGTGAAGGATGGAGATGTATGAAGGGAGGGAGGGATGGAGATGTATGAAGGGAGGGAGGGATGGAGATGTATGAAGGGAGGGAGGGATGGAGATGGAAGAATCAAGGTAAGAATGGGGCTCTATACAGAGATTGAAGGATGGAGGGAGGGATGGAGAGAGTGAGGGATGGAGATGGAAGGATGGGGTTCTGTACAGAGATGGAGGGATGGATGGAAGGAGTGAGGGATGGAGATGGAAGGAGGGGGGATGGAGATCTGTACAGAGATGGAGGGGATGGAAGGAGTGAGGGATGGAGATGGAAGGAGGGAGGGATGGAGATGGAAGGAGGGAGGGATGGAGTTCTGTACAGAGATGGAGGGATGGAAGGAAGGAGTGAGGGATGGAGATGGAAGAAGTGAGGGATGGAGATGGAAGGAGGGAGGGATGGAGATGGAAGGAGGGAGGGATGGAGATGGAAGGAGGGAGGGATGGAGTTCTGTACAGAGATGGAGGGATGGAAGGAAGGAGGGAAGAATGGAGATAGAAGGATGGAGGGATGGAGATGGAAGAATCAAGGTAAGGATGGGGCTCTATACAGAGATTGAAGGATGGAGGGAGGGATGGGGATGGAAGGATGGGGCTCTATACAGAGATTGAAGGATGGAGGGAGGGATGGGGATGGAAGGATGGGGCTCTGTAAAGAGATTGAAGGATGGATGGAGAGGGAAGGATGGAAAGATGGGGTCTGTAAAGAAGGTGTATAGAGGGATGGGGTCTGTATAGAAGGTGGGAAGGAGGGAGGGAGGAGGAGGCAGACAGGGAGGGTGAGAAGCGGTACAAGTCCGGGGGATGCAGTGAGAGGAGCAGGCAGAGCCGTGTTGTCTTTGGTCGGGGAAGCTTCCTTCCTGTGTAGCCCGGCATCTCTCTCCTCAAGCTCGGCTCCTGTCTCCTCCTCCCGCCGGCTCTCCGCGCTGAAATCTGGGCTGTTCCCCGGGTGTGACACCAGATCCCGGGTGCCCAGGAGGAGGGGGGAGCGGATATCGCGGCAAGCCCGCCATAGTTACAGTTCATGCAGGGCTCCTCGTCCCGGCTCTCTCCCCTCATCTCCTCACTGCAGGCTGGTGATAGAGCGGACGGTCTGTCAGGTGTTGTGACGAGAATGGTTCCCCTAGCTCTCGGCTCTGATCGGAACTCCGCCTCTTGAGCCCTCTACATTGCCGCTCCCTCCTACTATCCTCACGAATGCTAATGCCGCTCCTCCCCACCTCTCCAGCCCGACCCTGTGTGCGTCCCCTGTAATCACTCTTTACACAGAAAACATATATATATAAAATTCTACTGTCCCCATATATAATATAATTCATATTATTTATTGTTATCCTTTCATATTTAAAATAAAAAATAAATAAATATATATACAATTCTCCCGCCCTGTATAGATAGATAAATAGATAGATAGATAGATAGATAGATAGATAGATAATATTATTTATTGTTATCCCTCTATTTCACCTCATTTTTTATTGCCCCTCCTATTTTATTTTTTATTACACCAACTATTATTTTATATTTATTGTTAACTCTTTATTATTTTACATTATTATTACACCTCCTATTATTTTATCTCATTTAGCAACTGTGCCATCAAATGCAGGCACTGTGCCCATCAATTGGCGCCACTGTGCCAGCAAACGCAGCCACTGTGCCAGCAAACGCAGCCACTGTGCCCATCAATTGCAGCCACTGTGCCATCAATTGCAGCCACTGTGCCATCAATTGCAGCCACTGTGCCATCAATTGCAGCCACTGTGCCATCAATTGCAGCCACTGTGCCATCAATTGCAGCCACTGTGCCAGCAAACGCAGCCACTGTGCCCATCAATTGCAGCCACTGTGCCCATCAATTGCAGCCACTGTGCCCATCAATTGCAGCCACTGTGCATGTAGTAACAGGCGCAACCGCCCCCTTGACTGGCGGCTGGCGCCAATCCTCCATAGAACATGTATTTAAGAAAAATGCGGGTATTGTCAGGAATGGGCACTGAGCAGCACTGTGGGCACGACAGACATCCAGCCCACATAGATCTCTCCCCCTACAGGTACAGAGAGAGGAACCGGCGTCAACCACTCCCAGGGAACACATTTAACCCATTCTTCGTCCCCTAGTGTTAACCCCTTCCCTGCCAGCCACATGTATGTTCGCTGTATAAATGTGAATGGTCCCAAAATAGTGTCAAAAGTTTCCGATCTGTCCGCCACAATATCGCAGTCCTGACAAAAATCGCAGATCGCCACCATTGCTAGGAGAAAATAAATAAAGGTAACTGCATTCAGTCACACTGACAGGGGGTGGGGGGGGGTGATCCCAAGGGGTTAATGTGCCTGCGTGTACTGGTGTCAGTGTAGTGTTGTGCAGACTTACTGTGTGATGTGATCTCTCCTCAGCGGCGGTTGAAAAAAACGCTGAGAGCAGAGATCACATCACTTCCCTCTTCCCGTGTTTAAGAGGAAATGACACTGCAGGGGAGCGCGCGCATTGGCTGGGAGCGATCCGGAGGGGGCGGACAAAAACGAACAGCCGCCCCCTCATCCCGGATCGCTCGCAAAGCCACGGGGACCGCCGCATGTACCGGGGGGGTCCCGATCGGACCCCCGACCCACGTCTAGGCAGCAACGTATATATACGTTGATGTGCCTGTCTGTGCCATTCTGCCGATGTAAATGTACATGCGGCGGTCCTTAAGGGGTTAATTGGGATATTTATTATAGCAAAAATGTAAAAAAAACAATTGTGTTTTTTTTTTTTTCAAAATTGTCAGTTTTTTTGTTTATAGCACAAAAAATAAAAACCGCAGAAGTGATCAAATACCACCAAAAGAAAGCTCTATTTGTGGGGGAAAAAAGGACATCAATTTTGTTGGGAGCCACGTCGCACGACCGCGCAATTTTCATTCAAACTGTGACAGTGCTGAAAGCTGAAAATTGGCCTGGGCAGGAAGGGGGTTTAAGTGCCCAGTTAGCAAGGGGTTAAAGTCATTGTCCATCACAGCCAGGGAGGAGGGAGCAGGGGCATGGTGGAGCTGCACGCTGTCTCAGACACAGGCGGCTTGGGAGCGAGCTGGCACGAGTGAGCATGTAGCTTGCTATGGAAGCACTCAGCAGATGGGAGGGGCCAGGAGCCCCAGCAGGGGACCAGAGAAGAAGATTGGAGCTGCTCTGTGCAAAACCATTGAGAAAAAACAAACATGCAAACCTTTCCAAAAAAACAAAGTATATGTGAGTGCGTTTACCTTAATAAAAGGGACGTTTTCTACCATTCCACTAACTGAACTGGTGCTTCTGTCTACATTTCAGCCCACTGCAGGGAAAAAAAGGGATTTTTAAATACAGCTTACCTGTAAAATCCTTTTCTTGGAGTACATCACGGGACACAGAGCGGCATATTCATTACTATGTGGGTTATATGGAGTACCTTCAGGTGTGGACACTGGCAATCTCAAACAGGAAGTCCCCTCCCTATATAACCCCCTCCCCTAGAGGGAGTCCCTCAGTTTTGTAGCAAGCAGTATGCCTCCCAAAATGGTCACCCAAAAGAGGGGTGGGAGCTCTGTGTCCCGTGATGTACTCCAAGAAAAGGATTTTACAGGTAAGCTGTATTTAAAAATCCCTTTTTCTTTCTCGTACATCACGGGACACAGAGCGGCATATTCATTACTATGTGGGATGTCCGAAAGCAATGCTTTAATGAGGGGAGGGAGACATCTTCCAAAGAAGGATTCAATTTAGAGATAAACTCAAATCATAATAATAATTCCAAACTTAGTCAAGAAAAAACTTTTTTTTTTTTTTTTTTTTTTTTTTATAACCAAGGGTGTTTCTGATCCCGAGGATTTCAAAACTGCAGCCTGTAGTACTGCCTGACCAAAGGCAGCATCCGCATTCTTCTCACGTCTAGTTGATAAAACCTTGTAAACGTGTGGACTGATGACCACGTTGCCCGCCGCCTTGCATATCTGAGCCATAGAGATCTGATGGTGTGCTGCCCAAGAGGCGCCCATGGCCCTGGTAGAATGGGCCTTTACCGACAACGGAGGAGGCAACCTCTTCAACCCGTAGGCTTGAATGATTAATTGTCTAATCCATCTCGAGATGGTGGATTTTGCAGCTGCCTGCCCCTTCTTGGGGCCATCTGGTAGAACGAATAACACATCTGTTTTCCGGATCTTTTCTGTAGCTTTAAGATAGGCCTTCATGGCCCGGACAATATCCAAGGTATGCAGCAACCCTCCTTTCTAGATGTAGGTTTTGGAAAGAAGGATGGAAGTACCAAATCCTGGTTCAAGTGAAATTTGGATATAACCTTTGGTAGAAAGGAAGGATGGGCCGGAGAACTACTGCCTGTCCTTATGCAGAACGAGATATGGTTCCTTACACGATAAGGCTGCTAATTCTGACACTCTCCTGGCCGAAACTATGGCGACCAAGAAAACCAACTTTTTTGTCAGTAAGAGTAAAGGAATCTCAGCCAACGGCTCAAGGCTGTTTCTGTAGAGTGGACAGGACAAGATTTAAGTCCCATGGACAAATTGGTGACTTGACAGGAGGATTAATACGCAAGACCCCCTGTAAGAAGGTCTTTACCAGCGAGTGGGTGGCCAGCGGCCTCTGAAACCACACTGACAGAGCTGAGATCTGTCCCTTGATTGTGCTTAGTGCCAGGCCTTTATCCACTCCTAGCTGGAGAAAACTTAACACCCTATCAATAGTATATCTGCGGGAATTCCATCTTTTGGATTCACACCAGCCTACGTAGTTCCTCCACACCCTGTAATAAATCACCCTGGAGACCGGCTTCCTAGCCCTAATCAGGGTAGGAATTACCTGCCTAGACAGGCCTCTATCCCTGAGAATCAGGGATTCAGCCTCCAGGCCGTCAAATTTAGACGCTGTAATGTAGGGTGGAGGATCGGGCCTTGTGAGAGTAGGTCTGGTTGTAGAGGAAGAGTCCAAGGGTCTCCCCACTGCCATCTTCAGGACTAGTGAGTACCAAGTCCTCCGGGGCCAAGCCGGAGCTACTAGAATGACTGGCTTGTTCTCCACTCTGATCTTGCGCAACAGGCGCGGGAGTAACTGTAGTGGAGGGAATGCATATAGAAGTCTGAATTGATGCCAAGGGCAAACCAACGCATCGGTTCCGCAGGCCATAGGATCCCTCGCTCGCGACACGAACCTGTCTAGTTTCTTGTTGACCTGGATGCCATTATATCTACGTCCGGCATTCCCCACCTCTGGCAGATTGTCTGAAAGACCTGGGGATGCAGAGACCACTCCCCTGGCAACAGACTCTGGCGACTTAAGAAGTCTGCCTGCAGGTTGTCCACTCCGGGAATGAATATCGCCGAAATGCAGGGTACATGAACCTCTGCCCATTGAAAAATCAAGTTCACCTCCCTCTGAGCTGCCTGGCTCCTGGTTCCCCCTTGGTGGTTTATGTATGCCACCGCCGTGGCATTGTCTGACTGGATTCTCACCGGAACCCCTTTAATCTGGAGGTCCAAGCCAGAAGGGCTAGGCGGGCAGCTCTGATTTCCAAGATATTGATGGGGAGCTGCTCTCTGCTTTCACCCAAGTTCCCTGGCGGGAGAACCCCTCGAAGACCGCCCCCCAGCCTGCCAGGCTAGCGTCTGTGGTAATACCTTCCAGACAACAGGGCTGAAGGATTTTCCCTTTAGAAGTTCTGAGGGTTCAACCACCAGGCCAGGCTTTGTCGGACCCTGATGATAGCGTCAAAGGGGACTCTAAGGCATGTGCCCTCTTGCCCCAGGCTGCTAGAATGGCTGCCTGTAGGACGCGAGTGTGGATCTGAGCGTATGGTACTGCCTCGAATGTGGCCACTAGCTTGCCTAGTAATCGCATACACAGGCGAATAGTTGGACTTTTTCTTGTTTAGAACCAACTGAACCAACCCCTTGATAGCTTCGATCTTTACAAGGGGCAGGAACACCTTTTGATGTTCTGTGTCTAACCTCATGCCGAGGTATTCCAACTGCTTTGTAGGCTGGAACGCTGACTTTCCCCGGTTTAGGACCCAGCCGAATTCTTCGAGGTACCGAACCGTGAGGTTTACTGCCTTTTGCAGACCCGGCCGTGAGTGATCTATGATTAAAAGGTCGTCCAAGTATGCTAGGACTGTGACCCCTGGATCCTTAAATTGGCCAGAATTGGGGCTAGGATCTTCGTGAATACCCGGGGGGCCGTGGCCAGCCCGAAGGGGAGCGCCCTGAATTGGAAGTGTCGCTGCCCCACCCGCGAAGCGTAAAAACCTTTGATGCGACTGAAAGATTGGTACATGAAGGTAAGCATCCTTTATGTCTATGGAGGCCAGAAAATCGTCCTTCTGAAGCGCGGCGGCTGCTGACCGGATGGATTCCATCCGGAAGGAACGAACCCTTAGGTAACCGTTTAACCTCTTTAGTCCAAGATTGGCCTGACATCGCCGTTGGGCTTTGGTATGACAAAGAGGTTGGAATAGAAACCTAGGCTTGCTCTTGGGCTGGCACTTCTATAATTACGTCCTGGCAAAGCAGGTGATCCAAAGCTGCCAGCATTAGAGGCCTTCCTCGCTGGATCCCTTGGTAGCCTTGATTCTTGAAAATGAGGCGGAGGATACCTTAGAAACTCCAGTCTGTAACCTGTGGTTACAGATGCCCGACCCATTTGTCGGGGATCTTGGCTTCCCAAACTTCTGCGAAGAAACAAAGCCTTCCCCCCACCCGCAAGAGTGGGGCGCCCCCTCATAAGGCAGACTTAGGGGCTGTCTTTGACGGCTTGCGATACCACGGCCTCTTACCCCCAGGGGTCTGTCCCTGCGATCTACTGTTAACGTTGGATCGTGCAGGCGGCCGTCGATACTGCCTGGAATTTGAGGGCCCCGAGACAGGAAAAGAGCTGCCTTTTAAATGTAGGAGCCCGGAATGTCTTTTTGACCGGTAAAAGGGTACTTTTGCCATTTGAAATAGTCTGAATATATTTATCCAGATCCTCTCCGAAGAGTCGTCCTCCATGGAAGGGAAACCCTGCCAGAAGCTTTTTGCATGGGGGCTCCGCCGCCCAGTTCTTCAACCATAAGAGCCTTCTCATGTGCACCAAACATAGTGATAAACGAGAGGCCTGCTGGATGGAATCTTTTATAGCATCTACCGCAAAACACAGAGCTCTGGAATGTCAGAAAACTCTTCTGCTTGTTGGGTAGGCATGTCCCTTAACATTTCCTTTGTCTGGTCTTTTAATGCCTGACAAACTCCAATTGCAGCCACCGCTGGCTGCACCACTGCTCCTGCCGTAGCAAAGGATGCTTTTAAAGTGTCTCTAATCTTTTATCAACCGGATCTTTAAACATGGTATTTTTCCACCGGGCAAGTTAGTGATTTATTCACACATGAATGGCTGCATCCACTACTGGAGCCTCCACCTCTTGGAGAACTTTTCCTCCATGGGGTAAATGACCGCAAACCTTTTCGGTGGCAGAAAAATCCTGTCCGGCCCGTACCCAATCCCGAAAGATCAATTCCTCCAAGAGAGGATGGACCGGAAAAACTGCGTTGTTTAACGGAGCTTTCAAAGAGCCCAGAGAGGATACCGGAGGAACCTGAGGCACTGCAATGGTAAACTAAATGCCGAGCGGACCATGTCCGTCAAAGACTGTACCCACGTCTTTTCTGTCTGGGAGTCTGAAAATGGTTCCTCAGAGGCAGATCCCTCAATCCCTGAACCCTCTTGGTTCAGGTCTAGTTGATCCTCCTGTGATTCCAATTCCTCTGGAGAGAGAATCTCAGCATCTGAGGATACACCTCCTGGTGATGGGGATCTAACCCGTTTTTTTACCAGGAATAGCTCTAGCGATCAATGTTGCTATTCTCTCTTCTAGCCCCCCTAGGGATACGGCTAGCATCTCCTCTGTGATAAACACAGGGCTGGGCTGATCTGGGCCACCTCCGCACCAGATCCCCCTAATGGCTCATCCAAGGCGCTTCTTAAATTAATAAGTTGCGGGGAAAGTATCGGCATATCAGAATCAGAAAGGGAACCCTTTTGTTTTTTGTCTTTTTTGTACCCTTTGACCCCGAACCCTTGGAAGCCATAATACAAAATCGAGGGACTCCGCCCACACAACAGACTGTAAGTGGGCAGGAGTACAAAAATCAGAGTTTAGGGGACAATAGATCACTAATCCCCAAAAAAACTGATGGGATCCCGTATGTCCTTTTTTTTTTTTTTTTTTTTTTTTTTTTTTTTAAATATATTATATATTTTCTTTTGATCAACATACAGTGACCCCAAACTAAGTTTGCCAGCCTCCAAACCTGCTGCAAAAAAGGGGGATTTCTTGGCTTAACAAAAAGCCATTGGAACAAAGTCCACATGTACTACCCCTCTTCCGCCACCGGGAGTCACTGTTCTTGCCCCTCGCTCTGCGTCCTCTCCTCTGAAAATCAGCCTCAGACTGAGCACTGACAATGCCTGCTGTCTATAACAGCACAAAGGCGCGCCCCTGTATGACGCCGCAGGCACGCCCCCCCCCCCGCCCTCCTGTCTGAACGGCGCGAAAAAACGTCTATAAGACGTGCGCGCGCACAGCGCGCGCGCGCGGTATGCCGGAAACAGGAGGAACATGGAGGAGCCGCGCTGCTGGAGATCCAGGAACGCAGAAACAGGCGGCAGATTCAAACCCCCGGCCAGGTAGGACTCTCCAAAGGCCCCTAGGGATCCTTACTAGCCCTAGGAAGAAACAGCAGGTTTAGCTAGCAACACATATTTAGACAGGGGACCTAGTGATGGGGGGGGAAAAGGTGTCATCCTGTCTCTCTTAGACATAGTGAACAAGGTTGCCCATGCAGAGCATACTTAGGCTATCCCCCCTTTTAGGTTACCCGGAGAGCCTGCTGTCGAACCAAGTCCCGCAGGCTCCCCCTTACCTGCTCCATGCTGCAGGATGTTTGTCCAGCAAACTGATCCAATCTTCTCCCATCTCCGTGGGTAGCGTAGTAGACCTTCAGGCCCTGGGGTCCTATGAAGGTACCCACTGTCCTGGACCTATATAGCACCCTGGCAAACAGGAACTTATGGTTTTTACAAACTCCAAGTCCTGGGCCCAGGGTCCAGCCCTCCAAAGAGGAGCATTATAGGCAAAACCCCACGGCTTGGGGCCCGGGTACTGTCCACTTTGGCACTGAGGCTCCTTGGACAGATCCGGTTAGCCCGCCCTTAATCCCAAGGATGTGGAGCAAAGCTATTCCGTGACCAACACCTAAGACACTGGCGAAAAAACTGAGGGACTCCCTCTAGGGGAGGGGGTTTATAGGGAGGGGACTTCCTGTTTGAGATTGCCAGTGTCCACACCTGAAGGTACTCCATATAACCCACATAGTAATGAATATGCCGCTCTGTGTCCCGTGATGTACGAGAAAGAA
>JAJQKJ010001725.1:0-80324 GCA_029574335.1 Rana kukunoris | reverse complement strand
GATGTGGGACACAGGCCATCTCTGAGAATGGTTTTGGATGGTGATGGATTACTTGGGACATGTAATGGTTTGGATTGACAGAATCTTAGAAGCAACCACGGTGAAATGAAATCTTAAGACACCAACCCATCTATGTAGCATGCTTTTTGGATGACAGACTCTTAGCAGGCCCTCGATGATGGGGTCTTGGAACACTTGGGCTGTCTAGAACTATTTTTGGATACACCCTCATAAATGTATGATGATGAGCTCCTGGGACACAGGCCGTCTATGTAGAATGGGGTTTTGTTTGAGACTCTTTGACATGTATGGTGATGGAGTCTGGAACACCGGGGGCCAGATTCAGGTAGATTGGAGCATCTTTGCTCTGGAGTAACGCTTCTCATTTACGTTACTCTGGCGAAATTTTAGGAGCAAGTGCTGTTATTCATGAAGCACTTGCTCCTAAAGTTGCGGCAGCGCATCGTAAATGAGCCGGCGGAATTCAAATTGGGCGGGTACGGGGCGTGTATTATTTAAACTAAGCGCGATCCCGCGGCGAACGTACTGCGCATGCGTCGACTGTCAATGCATCCCAGTGCGCATGCTCCAAATTCTGTCAGTGAACGTCAATGACGTCAAATCCCCATTCATGGACGTTTTACACAAGCGACGCAAATTTTTTTTTTTTCGACGCGATGACGACGGCTATACTTAACATAGGATACTCCACTAGGGGGCTGCTTTATCTTTACGCCACGTATCGCTTACAGAAACGTCGGAAAGTCACTGCGTCGCTCCCGAATACGTTCGTGAATTGCCGATTCCCGCTGATTAACATATTTTTTCGGCGTAAATCAGCGGGAACGCCCCCGGCGCCACTTTTAAATTAAAGTTGCGATGCGATGGTGAAATTCAATTACGCCGATCGCATCGGAACTCCAACCCGGCGTTTCTTGTTTTCTGGTTACAGAAAACAGAAACGCCGGCTTAAAGTGACAGTTAGGCTGGCGGATCACTGATGGATAACTCTACCTGAATCTGGCCCCTGGTGTCTAAGTAGAATAGTGGTGGTTGATGGACTCTTGAGACACAGGTAATCTATGTGTGATGGTTTTTGGACAACAAACCCCTAGAAGCCCATGGGCTGTCACAGGCCACCTATGTAGCATTATTTTTGTTGGATGATGGAACCTTTAGAAGGCATGGCGATGGCTCTTGGGGAGGACGCAGGCTGTCTATAGAGAAAGGTTTTTGGTTGACAGATTTTTAATGTGTATAGTGAGTTTTTTTTTTTTTTTTTTTTTATTACAAAAGGCAAATCCACTTTGCACTGCAAGTGCACTTGGAAGTGCAGTCACTGTAAATCTGAGGGGTAGATCTGAAAAGAGGGGAAGCTCTGCTGATTTTATCATCCAATCATGTGCAAGCTAAAATGCTGTTTTTTATTTTCCTTGCATGTCCCCCCCTCGGATCTACAGCGACTGCAAGCGGATTTGCTTTTAGTAAATAACCCCCAGAGTTGTTCTAATGTATAATGGTTTTTGGTTGATGGACCCTTAGAAGACCATGGTGATGGACTCGAGACACAGGTTGTCCTATTTAGAATTGTTTTGGTTGACAACCCTGTTAGAAGGGTAAAAATGACGGACTTTTGGGGCATTGGGTCATCTATGTGAAATGGTTTTTGGACAAAGAACCCCCTAGAAGTCAATGGTGATTGGGCCCTTGGGACACGGGGCTGTCTATATGTATGTAGACAGTTTTTTTGGTTGATGGACCCTTAGAAGACCATGGTGATGGACTCGAGAAACCCGGTTGTCTATTTAGAACAGTTTTTGGTTGACAAACCTGTTAGAAGGTATAATGATAGACTCTTGGGGCATCTTGGTGGAAATGGTTTTTGGTTGTTGGACCATTGGAAGACCATGGCGAATAGACTCGAGACACAGGTTGTCTATTTAGAATAGTTTTTGGTTGACAAACAAGTTAGAAGAGTATAAAGATGGACTCTTGGGGCATGGGTCTCATGTGGAAATTTTTTGGGACAAAGACCCCCTAGAAGTCAATGATGGGCTGCTTTGGACGAAGGCTGTCTATGTAGACTGGGTTTGTGGGTTTGAGACTCTAAGCCCGTGTACCGGTGATTGGCTCTCGAGAACACAAGGTATCTTTGTTGAATGTTTTTTTGGATTTACGGAACCCTTAGAAGACCATGGTGATGGACTCGAGGCACAGGCTGTCTCTGTAGGATGTTTTTTTTGGGTGACAGACCCTTAGAAAGACCATGGTGATGGACTCTTGGGGCATGGGTCACTTATGTGGAATGGTTTTTGGACAAAGAACCCCTAGAAAGTCAATGATTGGCTCTTTGGACAAAGGCTGTCTTATGTAGATTGTTTTTTTGTTTGAGGCTCTCAGATGTGTACAGTGATTGGCTCGAGAACACAGGCTGTCTATGTAGAATGGTTTTTGGATGACGGAACCCTTAGAAGACCATGGTAAGGACACTTGGCACAGGCTGTCTATGTAGAATGGTTATTTGATGGCAGAACCCTTAGAAGACCATGGTGATGGACACTTGTGGGCACAGGCTGTCAATGTAGAATGGTTATTGGATGGCGGAACCCTTAGAAGACCATGTGTGATGGACACTTGGGCACAGGCTGGCTGTCTAATGTAGAATGGTTATTGGATGGCGGAACCCTTAGAAGACCATAGTGATGGACTCTTGGGACCACACGCTGTCTATGTAGAATGGTTATTGGATGGCAGAACCCTTAGAAGACCATGGTGATGGACTCTTGGGACACACGCTGTCTATGTAGAATGGTTTTTGATGGCAGGTAGAGAACCCTTAGAAGACCATGGTGATGGACACTTGGGCACACACGCTGTCTATGTAGAATGGTTATTGGATGGCGGAACCCTTAGAAGACCATAGTGATGGACTCTTGGGAACACACGCTGTCTATGTAGAATGGTTTTTATTGGATGGCGGAACCCTTAGAAGACCATAGTGATGGACTCTTTGGGACACACGCTGTCTATGTAGAATGGTTATTGGATGGCAGAACCCTTAGAAGACCATTGGTGATGACATGGGACACGGCCGCTCATGAATGGTTGTGGATGCACGGCTTAGTGATGACACTGTGGGCACAGCTGTCTATGTAGAATGGTTATTGGATGGCGGAACCCTTAGAAGACCATAGTGATGGACTCTTGGGACACACGCTGTCTATGTAGAATGGTTATTGGATGGCAGAACCCTTAGAAGACCATGGTGTGATGGACTCTTGGGACACACGCTGTCTATGTAGAATGGTTATTGGATGGCAGAACCCTTAGAAGACCATGGTGATGGACTCTTGGGACACACACACGCTGTCTATGTAGAATGGTTATTGGATGGCAGAACCCTTAGAAGACCATGGTGATGGACTCTTGGGACACACGCTGTCTATGTAGAATGGTTATTGGATGGCAGAACCCTTAGAAGACCATGGTGATGGACTCTTGGGACACACGCTGTCTATGTAGAATGGTTATTGGATGGCAGAACCCTTAGAAGACCATGGTGATGGACACTTGGGCACAGGCGGCTGTCTATGTAGAATGGTAATTGGATGGTGGAACCCTTAGAAGACCATGGTGATGGACTCTTGGGCACATGCTGTCTATGTAGAATGGTTATTGGATGGTGGAACCCTTAGAAGACCATGGTGATGGACTCTTGGGCACAGGCTGTCTATGTTGTAGAATGGTTTTTTTTCGATGTGTATGGTGATGGAGTCTGTAACGCATCTAGGTGTCGAAGAAGAACGTTTTATGGATGATGAACCCCTAGAAGCCATGGCGATGGACTCTTTAGACACAGGGGGTCTATGTTTTTTGTTGACAGACCCTCAGAAATGAATGGAGATGGGTACAATGGTTTTGGCTGAAGGACCCTTAGGCGCCATCTGCTGACTGCCAGCGGTAACACACAAAAAACTAACATACAGCTAATAAATAAAATAAAAATACACAATAGTAAAAATAAATATAAAATAACAAAATATCATTTAAAAAATACACAACAAATAGACATTCCTTATAAAGAATAACTCCACCCACCCACAAACAGCTGTGAGATCAGGGGCGGAGTCCGTGGCTCCTTTTCATAATTCAGAAATCGGCATTGCAGATCGCAGGTCCAACGCCGGAGAAGGTTTTGTACGCGGCAGAAGCTTGCCCCGCCCCCTGCGTGAATGGTCAGCACTGGGTGGAGCTATCCTTTAAGGGAGAAGGATCTTTGTGAAGCTTACTAATTGATAACTATGGAGCAATTCCGAGCGGCGGCTGACCGTGTACTGGAAGGCGGGGGGCAGCAACCTCTCGGGCGAGTCGCCCTCCTCCTCGTCATTCTTCACCGTCTCCTCCTGAACCATCAGCTCGTCCTGTGACATCATCTCCCCGCCGCGCCCCTGGGAGACGTCCTGAGCGGCCAGGCCGAGGTCCGTCTGTGATAGGGGGGTGCAGGGCCGCTCAGCCTCCCCCGCCCTGGAAGGTTGCAGGATGGCGCTCTGGCCACATTTAAGGAACCCTTCCAGGTTATTGTCAATGTTCATAATTCATGTGGAGACCTGCGGGGAAG
The DNA here is from genome assembly GCA_029574335.1 of Rana kukunoris. Taxonomy (NCBI): domain Eukaryota; kingdom Metazoa; phylum Chordata; class Amphibia; order Anura; family Ranidae; genus Rana; species Rana kukunoris. The sequence goes on along the minus strand of JAJQKJ010001725.1, from coordinate 75,706 downwards.
GCGGAGGATGGTCACATGGTGCGCTACCCCTCCCCCCCTCATCTCAGCCACTACCTATCCCTAACCAATATGACCCACCCCCCCCCCCCACCCCCCCCCCGCCATAATATATCCTCTACTCACCCCCTAACCTATATTATACCTCCCCCTCCCTCACCATAATATATCCTCTCCCCACCCCCAACCTATATTATACCCCCCCCTCCATAATATATCCCCTACCCAAAAGAAATCCCTAACCTATATTATACCTCCCCCCCCTCCCCCACCATAATATATACTCTCCCCACCCCCAACCTGTTTGGTAACACCCCCAACATATTATCCTCTACCCCCCCCCCCATAATAAATCCTCCACCCACCCACCCCTAACCTATATTATACCCCCCTCGCCCTCCCCATAATATATCCCCTACCTATCCCCAACCTATATTATACCCCCACCCATAAAAATATATCCTGCACCCACCCCTAACCTATATTATACTCCCCCCCCCCGTATTTAATCCTCCATATTCCACCCCTAACCTATATTATCAAACAAACCCCCCCCCCGTATTTTAATCCTCCACCCACCCCTAACCTATGTTATACTCCCCCCCCCCTTATTTAATCCTCAATCACCCACCCCTAAGCTATCATATACCCCCCCCCCCCCAATAATAATATTCTCTACCCGTAATCCCTAACCTATGTTATACCCCCCCATAATATATATCCTCCACCCACCCCAACCTATATTATATCCCTAACCTACAGTATACCCCCCCCCCCCCCATAATTTATCCTCCACCCACCCCAACCTATATTATATCCCTAACCTACAGTATACCCCCCCCCCCATAATTTATCCTCCACCCACCCCTAACCTATATTATACCTCGCCCCATAATAAATCCTCTCCCCACCCCAAACCTATATTGTATATTCCCCCCTCCCCATAATAAATCCTCTACCCACCCTTCTAACCTATATTATACCCCCCCCTCCCCTTCCCCTTCCCAAATATATTCTCTACCCACTGCAAACCTACATTATACATCCCCCCCATAATATATTCTCTACCCATCCCTAACCTATATTATACCCCCCCCCATAATATATCTATCCTCCCCATAATAAATCCCCTAGCCCCCCCCCCCATAAAATATCCTCCACCCACCCTAACCTATATTATACCTCCCCCAACCTATAATATACCTTCTCCCCCCACCCCCTAACTTATATTATACCTTCCCCTCCCCCCCAAATATATCCTCTCCCTACCTCAACCTATATTATACCCCCCCTCATAATATAACCTCTCCCCACCTCTAACCTGTATTATACCTCCCCCATATCTATATTATATACCTTCTCACTCCCCCCCCCATAATATATCCTCTCCCCACCTCTAACATATATTATATACCTTCTCTCTCCCCCCCCCCATAATAAATCCTCTACCTACCCCTAATCTATATTATATACCTTCTCTCTCCCCCCCCCCCATAATATATCCTCTAATCTATATTATATACCTTCCCTCTCCCCCCCCCCCCCATAATATATCCTCTAACATATATTATATACCTTCTCTCTCCCCCCCCCCCCATAATATATCCTCTCCCCACCTCTAACATATATTATTCCTCGCCCCTCCCCATATAATTCATCCTGTACCCACTCCTAATCTATTTCATACCTTCTCAAACCCCCCCCCAAAATATTTGCAATACTCCTCATGATATATCCTCCACCCACCCATAACCTACATTATACCTTCTTCTGCCCCCCCCCATCTGGTGTTGGGGCAGTATGTTATATATGGGTTGCAGTAAGTATTGACGGGGGGGGGGGGGGAGTTTATATAGGGGGCCATTATCAGGTGTCAGGGCAGTATGTGGGGGTATAGTGTGGGGCAGACAGTATTGGGGTATGAGGTTTACAGTATTGAAGTATTGGGCAGTTATTTGGTTTTGGGGGGTGCATTATTCTGGGCGGTATAATCGTGTAGCAAGGTGTATGGAGGGGGGTTTGGGGGTAGGTAGGTCAGTCTGGAGGTGTGGTGTGCAAGGTATGTACCCAAGGGGGTTATTATTGTGTCCAGTGGGACAGTATTGGGGTATAAGCAATATGGGGATGGGGCAGTTATGAGGTTTTGGAGGTAGGTTGTGGTGGGTATGATGTATATGAGGGGGGTAGTAATAAGGTATACAAGGTATACAGTGTGTGGGGGACATATTGAATATGGGGGGAGGGCAGTTATGAGGAGTTGGGGGGTAGGTCAGTATGTGGTGTATGGGGGGGTAGGTCAGTATGTGGGGGGATATTGAATATGGGGGGGGCAGTTATGAGGTGTTGGGGGGTAGCTCAGTATGTGGGGGTATTGGGGTACATAGGGGGCAGGTATGTGGTGTATGGGGGGGGTAGGTCAGTATGTGGGGGGATATACTAAATATGGGGGGGCAGTTATGAGGTGTTGGGGGGGTGGGTCAGTATGTGGGGGGATATTGAATATGGGGGGGAAGTTATGAGGTGTTGGGGGGGTAGGTCAGTATGTGGGGGTATTGGGGTACATAGGGGGGCAGTTATGAGGTGTTGGGGGGGTAGGTCAGTATGTGGGGGGATATTGAATATGGGGGGCAGTTATGAAGTGTTGGGGGGCGGTCAGTATGTAGGAGATGTATATGAGGGGAGGGGCAGCTATAAGGGTGTTTGGGGCTATGATGTATATGAGGGGGGGCAGAATTGGGGATACTGGGGTAGTTTGGGAGGTATGTGGGGAGTTATGTTTATACAGAGGAATAGCTCAGTATGTGGGGGGTAAAGTATATATGGGGGGGGGGGCAGTATTGGGGTAGCTCAGTAATGGTGGGGTATGTATTGGGGAAGGTAGCTCAGTAAGTGGGGGGTCTAGGGGTCAGTATAGAAGTATTGGGGTACACAGGGGGCAGTTATGATGTATATGGGGGTATACAGGGAGTTTTGGAGGGTTGTTTATATAGAGGGGTAGCTCAGTATGGGGGGGTATTCAGGGGGCAGGTATGTGGTGTACTGGGGGGGGGTTGTGTATACATGGGGGGTATTGTATTGTGTATACATGGGGGTTGTATTGTGTATATATGGGGGGTATTGGGGTACACAAGGGGGCTGTTATGTGTAGTATGGGGAGGATCAGTATGTGGGATTTAATGAATTTTGGGGGTGGTTATGAGGTATTGGGGGTAAGTATAGAAGAATTGGGGTCTATGTGGGGGAAGGGGTTGTATTGTGTATATATGGGGGGTATCAGGGTAGGTTGGGGGTCAGTATTGGCGGTATGGGATGTATTGTGTATATGTGGGGGGAGGGGAGTATCAGGGTAGGTTAGGGGTCAGTTTTGGGGTGTATTGTGTATATTAGGGGGGTATAGGGGTAGGTTGGGGGGTCAGTATTGGGGGTATGGTGTATATATGGGGGTATTGTGTATATGGTGGGGGGTATAGGGGTAGGTTGGGGGGTAAGTATAGAAGAATTGGGGGTATGTGGAGGGAAGGAGTTGGGGGGTATCAGGGTAGGTTGGGGGGTCAGTTTTGGGGTGTATGGGGGGTATTGTGTATATGGTGGGGGGTTGGGAGGTCAGTATTGGGGGTATTGTGTATATATGGGGGGTATAGGGGGGAGGGGAGTAATTCGGTGTTGGGGGGTTCGGGGTAGGTTGGGGGGGGTCAGTATTGGGGGGGAGGGGAGTTATTCGGTGTTGGGGTCGGTAGGTCGGTCTGGGGGTGTCGGTAAAAGCGGCAGGTACCCCAGGGGGGTATTATGGGGTACGGGGGGGTAGTAGAAGTTGCCCCGGTGGGGGTCTCTCACCCTCCTCCCCCCTCTCCCGGGATCCGCCGCTTCTTCCTCCCCCACCGGAACCGGAGACAGGGCGGCCGGGCGCGGAGAATGCCGGGAGGAGGGGGCGGAGCTGGGAGGGGGCGGGTCTGGGCGGTGACGTCACCGGCGATGACAGCTGCTGATACCGAACGCTGCGACAGTGATCGTTGCCGCCGTCACCCCGCCCACAGAGGGCGTCACCCCGCCCACAGAGGGGAGGCGCGTCACCTGACTGATAAATAAACCTCAGAATAAAGTTCCATTTTATAATCATTTCTAATCACCCTAAGGGGAAATCTGATTGGCTATCACGGACTCCTCACATTTCTGAATGTTATTATCATCCAATCAGAAGAAGAACCCGGATATACAGATCTGACTTCACTGGCAGCATGCTGGTCACTGACCCACAACTTCCCAACTGTACCCCCCGCTGTGCCCATTATGAGGGGTTCCCACCATCCCTGTGCTGAGTTCCCGGGTCTGTACACCCGCTGTGCCCATTATGAGGGGTTCCCACCATCCCTGTGCTGAGTTCCCGGGTCTGTACACCCGCTGTGCCCCATTATGAGGGGTTCCCACCATCCCTGTGCTGAGTTCCCGGGTCTGTACACCCGCTGTGCCCCATTATGAGGGGTTCCCACCATCCCTGTGCTGAGTTCCCTGGTCTGTACACCCGCTGTGCCCCATTATGAGGGGTTCCCACCATCCCTGTGCTGAGTTCCCGGGTCTGTACACCCGCTGTGCCCATTATGAGGGGTTCCCACCATCCCTGTGCTGAGTTCCTGGGTCTGTACACCCGCGGTGCCCCATTATGAGGGGTTCCCACCATCCCTCTGCTGAGTTCCTGGGTCTGTACACCCACTGTGCCCATTATGAGGGGTTCCCACCATCCCTGTGCTGAGTTCCCGGGTCTGTACACCCGCTGTGCCCATTATGAGGGGTTCCCACCATCCCTGTGCTGAGTTCCCTGGTCTGTACACCCGCTGTGCCCCATTATGAGGGGTTCCCACCATCCCTGTGCTGAGTTCCCGGGTCTGTACACCCGCTGTGCCCCATTATGAGGGGTTCCCACCATCCCTGTGCTGAGTTCCCGGGTCTGTACACCCGCTGTGCCCATTATGAGGGGTTCCCACCATCCCTGTGCTGAGTTCCCAGGTCTGTACACCCGCTGTGCCCCATTATGAGGGGTTCCCACCATCCCTGTGCTGAGTTCCCGGGTCTGTACACCCGCTGTGCCCCATTATGAGGGGTTCCCACCATCCCTGTGCTGAGTTCCCGGGTCTGTACACCCGCTGTGCCCCATTATGAGGGGTTCCCACCATCCCTGTGCTGAGTTCCTGGGTCTGTACCCCCCGCTGTGCCCATTATGAGGGGTTCCCACCATCCCTGTGCTGAGTTCCCGGGTCTGTACACCAGCTGTGCCCCATTATGAGGGGTTCCCACCATCCCTGTGCTGAGTTCCTGGGTCTGTACACCCGCTGTGCCCCATTATGAGGGGTTCCCACCATCCCTGTGCTGAGTTCCCGGGTCTGTACACCAGCTGTGCCCCATTATGAGGGGTTCCCACCATCCCTGTGCTGAGTTCCCAGGTCTGTACACCCGCTGTGCCCCATTATGAGGGGTTCCCACCATCCCTCTGCTGAGTTCCTGGGTCTGTACCCCCCGCTGTGCCCATTATGAGGGTTCCCACCATCCCTGTGCTGAGTTCCCGGGTCTGTACACCCGCTGTGCCCCATTATGAGGGGTTCCCACCATCCCTGTGCTGAGTTCCCGGGTCTGTACACCCGCTGTGCCCCATTATGAGGGGTTCCCACCATCCCTGTGCTGAGTTCCCAGGTCTGTACACCCGCTGTGCCCCATTATGAGGGGTTCCCACCATCCCTGTGCTGAGTTCCTGGGTCTGTACACCCGCTGTGCCCCATTATGAGGGGTTCCCACCATCCCTGTGCTGAGTTCCCGGGTCTGTACACCCGCTGTGCCCCATTATGAGGGGTTCCCACCATCCCTGTGCTGAGTTCCCGGGTCTGTACACCCGCTGTGCCCCATTATGAGGGGTTCCCACCATCCCTGTGCTGAGTTCCCGGGTCTGTACACCCGCTGTGCCCCATTATGAGGGGTTCCCACCATCCCTGTGCTGAGTTCCCGGGTCTGTACACCCGCTGTGCCCATTATGAGGGGCTCCCACCATCCCTCTGCTGAGTTCCTGGGTCTGTACACCCGCTGTGCCCATTATGAGGGGTTCCCACCATCCCTCTGCTGAGTTCCTGGGTCTGTACCCCCCGCTGTGCCCATTATGAGGGGTTCCCACCATCCCTGTGCTGAGTTCCCGGGTCTGTACACCCGCTGTGCCCCATTATGAGGGGTTCCCACCATCCCTGTGCTGAGTTCCCGGGTCTGTACACCAGCTGTGCCCCATTATGAGGGGTTCCCACCATCCCTGTGCTGAGTTCCCAGGTCTGTACACCCGCTGTGCCCCATTATGAGGGGTTCCCACCATCCCCTGTGCTGAGTTCCTGGGTCTGTACACCCGCTGTGCCCATTATGAGGGGTTCCCACCATCCCTGTGCTGAGTTCCCGGGTCTGTACACCCGCTGTGCCCCATTATGAGGGGTTCCCACCATCCCTGTGCTGAGTTCCCGGGTCTGTACACCCGCTGTGCCCATTATGAGGGGTTCCCACCATCCCTGTGCTGAGTTCCCGGGTCTGTACACCCGCTGTGCCCCATTATGAGGGGTTCCCACCATCCCTGTGCTGAGTTCCCGGGTCTGTACACCCGCTGTGCCCATTATGAGGGATTGCCACCATCCCTGTGGTGAGTTCCCGGGTCTGTACACCCGCTGTGCCCATTATGAGGGGTTCCCAAAATCCCTGTGCTGAGTTCCTGGGTCTGTACACCCGCTGTGCCCCATTATGAGGGGTTCCCACAATCCCTGTGCTGAGTTCCTGGGTCTGTACACCCGCTGTGCCCATTATGAGGGGTTCCCACCATCCCTGTGCTGAGTTCCTGGGTCTGTACACCCGCGGTGCCCCATTATGAGGGGTTCCCACCATCCCTCTGCTGAGTTCCTGGGTCTGTACACCCACTGTGCCCATTATGAGGGGTTCCCACCATCCCTGTGCTGAGTTCCCGGGTCTGTACACCCGCTGTGCCCATTATGAGGGGTTCCCACCATCCCTGTGCTGAGTTCCCTGGTCTGTACACCCGCTGTGCCCCATTATGAGGGGTTCCCACCATCCCTGTGCTGAGTTCCCGGGTCTGTACACCCGCTGTGCCCATTATGAGGGGTTCCCACCATCCCTGTGCTGAGTTCCCAGGTCTGTACACCCGCTGTGCCCCATTATGAGGGGTTCCCACCATCCCTGTGCTGAGTTCCCGGGTCTGTACACCCGCTGTGCCCCATTATGAGGGGTTCCCACCATCCCTGTGCTGAGTTCCCGGGTCTGTACACCCGCTGTGCCCCATTATGAGGGGTTCCCACCATCCCTGTGCTGAGTTCCTGGGTCTGTACCCCCCGCTGTGCCCATTATGAGGGGTTCCCACCATCCCTGTGCTGAGTTCCCGGGTCTGTACACCAGCTGTGCCCCATTATGAGGGGTTCCCACCATCCCTGTGCTGAGTTCCTGGGTCTGTACACCCGCTGTGCCCCATTATGAGGGGTTCCCACCATCCCTGTGCTGAGTTCCCGGGTCTGTACACCAGCTGTGCCCCATTATGAGGGGTTCCCACCATCCCTGTGCTGAGTTCCCAGGTCTGTACACCCGCTGTGCCCCATTATGAGGGGTTCCCACCATCCCTCTGCTGAGTTCCTGGGTCTGTACCCCCCGCTGTGCCCATTATGAGGGGTTCCCACCATCCCTGTGCTGAGTTCCCGGGTCTGTACACCCGCTGTGCCCCATTATGAGGGGTTCCCACCATCCCTGTGCTGAGTTCCCGGGTCTGTACACCAGCTGTGCCCCATTATGAGGGGTTCCCACCATCCCTGTGCTGAGTTCCCAGGTCTGTACACCCGCTGTGCCCCATTATGAGGGGTTCCCACCATCCCTGTGCTGAGTTCCTGGGTCTGTACACCCGCTGTGCCCATTATGAGGGGTTCCCACCATCCCTGTGCTGAGTTCCCGGGTCTGTACACCCGCTGTGCCCCATTATGAGGGGTTCCCACCATCCCTGTGCTGAGTTCCCGGGTCTGTACACCCGCTGTGCCCCATTATGAGGGGTTCCCACCATCCCTGTGCTGAGTTCCCGGGTCTGTACACCCGCTGTGCCCCATTATGAGGGGTTCCCACCATCCCTGTGCTGAGTTCCCGGGTCTGTACACCCGCTGTGCCCATTATGAGGGGCTCCCGCCATCCCTCTGCTGAGTTCCTGGGTCTGTACACCCGCTGTGCCCATTATGAGGGGTTCCCACCATCCCTCTGCTGAGTTCCTGGGTCTGTACCCCCCGCTGTGCCCATTATGAGGGGTTCCCACCATCCCTGTGCTGAGTTCCCGGGTCTGTACACCCGCTGTGCCCCATTATGAGGGGTTCCCACCATCCCTGTGCTGAGTTCCCGGGTCTGTACACCAGCTGTGCCCCATTATGAGGGGTTCCCACCATCCCTGTGCTGAGTTCCCAGGTCTGTACACCCGCTGTGCCCCATTATGAGGGGTTCCCACCATCCCTGTGCTGAGTTCCTGGGTCTGTACACCCGCTGTGCCCATTATGAGGGGTTCCCACCATCCCTGTGCTGAGTTCCCGGGTCTGTACACCCGCTGTGCCCCATTATGAGGGGTTCCCACCATCCCTGTGCTGAGTTCCCGGGTCTGTACACCCGCTGTGCCCATTATGAGGGGTTCCCACCATCCCTGTGCTGAGTTCCCGGGTCTGTACACCCGCTGTGCCCCATTATGAGGGGTTCCCACCATCCCTGTGCTGAGTTCCCGGGTCTGTACACCCGCTGTGCCCATTATGAGGGATTGCCACCATCCCTGTGGTGAGTTCCCGGGTCTGTACACCCGCTGTGCCCATTATGAGGGGTTCCCAAAATCCCTGTGCTGAGTTCCTGGGTCTGTACACCCGCTGTGCCCCATTATGAGGGGTTCCCACAATCCCTGTGCTGAGTTCCTGGGTCTGTACACCCGCGGTGCCCCATTATGAGGGGTTCCCACCATCCCTCTGCTGAGTTCCTGGGTCTGTACACCCACTGTGCCCATTATGAGGGTTCCCACCATCCCTGTGCTGAGTTCCCGGGTCTGTACACCCGCTGTGCCCCATTATGAGGGGTTCCCACCATCCCTGTGCTGAGTTCCCGGGTCTGTACACCCGCTGTGCCCCATTATGAGGGGTTCCCACCATCCCTGTGCTGAGTTCCCGGGTCTGTACACCCGCTGTGCCCCATTATGAGGGGTTCCCACCATCCCTGTGCTGAGTTCCCGGGTCTGTACACCCGCTGTGCCCATTATGAGGGGTTCCCACCATCCCTGTGCTGAGTTCCCGGGTCTGTACACCCGCTGTGCCCCATTATGAGGGGTTCCCACCATCCCTGTGCTGAGTTCCCGGGTCTGTACACCAGCTGTGCCCCATTATGAGGGGTTCCCACCATCCCTGTGCTGAGTTCCTGGGTCTGTACACCCGCTGTGCCCCATTATGAGGGGTTCCCACCATCCCTGTGCTGAGTTCCCGGGTCTGTACACCAGCTGTGCCCCATTATGAGGGGTTCCCACCATCCCTGTGCTGAGTTCCCAGGTCTGTACACCCGCTGTGCCCCATTATGAGGGGTTCCCACCATCCCTCTGCTGAGTTCCTGGGTCTGTACCCCCCGCTGTGCCCATTATGAGGGGTTCCCACCATCCCTGTGCTGAGTTCCCGGGTCTGTACACCCGCTGTGCCCCATTATGAGGGGTTCCCACCATCCCTGTGCTGAGTTCCCGGGTCTGTACACCAGCTGTGCCCCATTATGAGGGGTTCCCACCATCCCTGTGCTGAGTTCCCAGGTCTGTACACCCGCTGTGCCCCATTATGAGGGGTTCCCACCATCCCTGTGCTGAGTTCCTGGGTCTGTACACCCGCTGTGCCCATTATGAGGGGTTCCCACCATCCCTGTGCTGAGTTCCCGGGTCTGTACACCCGCTGTGCCCCATTATGAGGGGTTCCCACCATCCCTGTGCTGAGTTCCCGGGTCTGTACACCCGCTGTGCCCCATTATGAGGGGTTCCCACCATCCCTGTGCTGAGTTCCCGGGTCTGTACACCTGCTGTGCCCCATTATGAGGGGTTCCCACCATCCCTGTGCTGAGTTCCCGGGTCTGTACACCCGCTGTGCCCATTATGAGGGGTTCCCACCATCCCTCTGCTGAGTTCCTGGGTCTGTACACCCGCTGTGCCCATTATGAGGGGTTCCCACCATCCCTGTGCTGAGTTCCTGGGTCTGTACCCCCCGCTGTGCCCCATTATGAGGGGTTCCCACCATCCCTGTGCTGAGTTCCCGGGTCTGTACACCCGCTGTGCCCCATTATGAGGGGTTCCCACCATCCCTGTGCTGAGTTCCCGGGTCTGTACACCAGCTGTGCCCCATTATGAGGGGTTCCCACCATCCCTGTGCTGAGTTCCCAGGTCTGTACACCCGCTGTGCCCCATTATGAGGGGTTCCCACCATCCCTGTGCTGAGTTCCTGGGTCTGTACACCCGCTGTGCCCATTATGAGGGGTTCCCACCATCCCTGTGCTGAGTTCCCGGGTCTGTACACCCGCTGTGCCCCATTATGAGGGGTTCCCACCATCCCTGTGCTGAGTTCCCGGGTCTGTACACCCGCTGTGCCCCATTATGAGGGGTTCCCACCATCCCTGTGCTGAGTTCCCGGGTCTGTACACCCGCTGTGCCCCATTATGAGGGGTTCCCACCATCCCTGTGCTGAGCTCCCGCTGTGCCCATCATATTGTGCCCATTGTACAACTCCTTTGCAGACACTGTGATCCGGACTGACCGTTGGGCCTGACTGGGCTCAAGCCCATGGGCCCTGCCCACTAGGGGGCCCCCGGGCCCAATCGCGGGAACTCAACCGTTTGCGCCGATTTTGTCAGATGGATGTAATCCTTGGCACCAGGGGGCCCCCTTCGCTGCAGCTGTGTAAAAGGGGCCCCACATTTTCTGAAGGCGGCCCTGGGAAGAGGTAAGAAGTCCGTCCAGCGGCCGAACAAGTATGATCGATCGGCGCACTGATTTTAACGTTGGGCCCCCGCGTAGACGGGACGCTGCTAAACATACGTTCAGAGGCGTTCATTATTAACAAAACTGATTTTTTATCTATTTTTAGGGTGGACCTCCGCTTTAATGTCTAAGGCTTCATGTACACGGGACTTCTGCGCGTGCCCGGCGGCCCGCGATGGCCGCCGGGCACCCGCGATTGCCCAGTAACTGAGCAGGGACGTGGAGCTCTGTGTGTAATGATGGGGTGTAAACACAGAGCTCCACGTCCTGTCAGGGAGAGAGGAGACCGATCTGTGTCCCTTGTACATCGGTCACCGCCCCCCAGTCAGTCCCCTCCCCCCACAGTTAGAATCACTCCCTAGGGAACACGTTTAACCCCTTCTTCACCCCCTAGTGTTAACCCCTTCCCTGCCAGTCACATTTATACAGTAATCAGTGCATATTTATATCACTGATCACTGTATAAATGACAATGGTCCCAAAAATGTGTCAAAAGTGTCCGATGCGTCCGCCGTAATGTCGCAGTCCTGATAAAAATCGCAGATCGCCACCATTACTAGTAAAAAAAAAAAAAAACATAATTTCAGTGATCGTCTGTTCCCTGTTTTAGGGAATAGCGATCAGTGGCATCACACGCACAGCCACGCCCTCCCACAGTAAGAAACACACATTAGGGAACACTTAACCCCTTTTAGCGCCCCCTAGTGGTTAACCCCTTCACTGCCAGTGTCATTTTCACAGTAATCAGTGCATTTTTATATCACTGTATAAATGACAAGTGTCAAAAGTGTCCGATGCGTCCACCGTAATGTCGCAGTACTGATAAAAATCGCAGATCGCCGCTATTACAAGTAAAAAAAAAAATCATAATTATGCCCCCTATAACTTTTGCGCAAACCAGTCACTATATGCTTATTGCGATTTTTATTTTATTTTCTTACCAAAAGTATGTAGAATACGTATCGGCCTAAACTGAGGAAAAAAAAAAAAAACATTTTATATATTTTTTGGGGGATATTTATTATAGAAAAAAGTAAAAAATATTGCATTTTTTTTTTTTCAAAGTTGTGGCTCTATTTTTCTTTATAGCGCAAAAAATAAAAACCGCAGAGGTGATCAAATACCGCCAAAAGAAATCTCTATTTGTGGGGGAAAAAAAGGACGTCAATTTTGTTTGGGAACCGCGTCGCACGACCGCGCAATTGTCAGTTAAAGCGACGCAGCGCCGGAAGCTGAAATTTCGCCTGGGCACGAAGCGGGGTGCATGTGCCCAGTAAGCAAGGGGTTAAATGAGCAAAAACAAAATAACGCTGCTAAATGCGGGTTGCTGCGTTTAGTCGCGTTTTGGCGTCTTGAAACGTGGAAATCTTCTGCGTCTTAACCCATTTTTTTTGCTTTAAAAAAATAAAAATAAACACTGTTTTTTTATATAATCTTTATTTTGCAAATTTTCAGGGAAAAAATCATACAAACAGACTGCCAACATGGCACGTAAAGAGAAGGGGTACAAAGACAACGCATGGTACATCAGATCCTTTACAGGAACATTAGGATCAGCTGGGGCAAAATACAATCCCAGGGTGCGCCCGCATTTAATGGCATGACGGGAGGAGAGGCAAACAAAATATGAAATACAATATATCTTCACTCTATCGTGGAACACCTCCGCTGCCACACCCTGGCACACCCCTGTGAGAGAAAGCACCCCCCCTCAGGTAGCAGCAGGCGGTGCCTATCTCTAGTACCCGATTCACGTGCAGCATGGAACAGGGGGGGGGGGGGGGGGTAAGAAGGGGAGACACAAGGGGACGGAGAGCAGAGAAAAGAGTACAAGAAAGATAAGACAGAAAACAGAGGGAAGGGGGGAACATCTGCTGCAGAACTGAATTAGATAATAAGAAAACAACTATCACAACTAGGCCTTAACAACTATATATACCAAAGGCTTTACTATCAGCTTTTCAAGTCATCCTAATCCCCCAAAGGGGTTGCCCCCGTAGAGGGTCCCGGGGCAGCGAGTACATCCGGACCGGCGTAGTGGATCCACGTGGCCCAGATAGAATAAAATTTATCGTATTTATCTTTGCACTGCGCCATCCACTTCTCTGCGGCCATAATTTTATTCACCAAGGCCACCCATTTCAGAACGGGTCGGTATTCGTGGCGTCTTCCAGTAAATCGGGATCAGCCTGCGGGCCGCATTGAGCAAATGAGGCAGTGTAGACTTACGGTAAAAACTAACCGGGACAGTGGGGAAATGGAGCAAGGATTCCAACGGGGAGTCAGGTAGCTCCACATCTAGAATGCGTTTGATCTGCTCATGGACGTCTCTCCAGAAGGGACGTATCTTAGGGCACTCCCACCAAATATGGAGGAAGGTGCCCTTTTGGCCACAGTCCCTCCAGCATGCATCAGAAAGAGCAGGGTAAATTTTAGCAAGCTTGGAGGGAACCCTGTACCATCTGGTCAGGACCTTGTAGCTATTTTCCTGCATCCTTGTGTCCACCGTGCTCGAGTGTGGGAGCCTATATATGTGATCCAGCTGAGGCTTGGAGAAGACGCACCCGAGGTCCCCCTCCCACTCCCGTATAAACCCCGGTTTCCCCTCAACATGTAGGGATTGTATCAGGGAGTACAATAGGGAAATAGCATGAGGGACCGCGGCAGGGGACATACAGAGCCGCTCAAAGGGAGACGCTAAGGCCGGTGACCTAACCCCCCGGGGCAGAGTGGTAAGGAAGTGTCTGATTTGCCGATAGCGCCAGTCATCCATGGGAAATGAGCCATACCGTTCCCGCAATGTGGCCAAAGGCAGCACACCCTGGTCCTGGGCAAACCGGCCACATCTGGACTCCCCATCCGCCGCCCACGTCCGGAAAAAGGAAGGGTGTTCCCCCGGGATGAACCAAGGGAAGCCACTTAAAGGCGCAAGTGGGGAGGTCGGCAGCGCGAGCTCCCCATCCTTGTTAAGAACATCCCAGAGCGCCAGAGCGTGAGTAGCCAGCGGGGAGACCAGCGCCGACAGACCCCTATTTTCCTTAGGCACCCAAGGGGCGTGGGACAGGTTTCGTCCTGCCAGGAACTTGTCGAGGGCAACCCACAATTTGTGCTGCACCCCGTGATACCAATCCAAAATGCGCTGCAGGGCTACAGCTTCGTAGTACCTGCGGATTACCGGGACTCCCAGCCCACCCGCCGATTTTGGGCGCTGTAGTGTGCGGAGTGCCAGCCGAGGGCACTTCCCACTCCAAATATACTGAATGAATAAACTATTGAGACTTGAGAAGAAGGCCCTGGGCAAATCAATCGGCACCATCTGTAGAAAAAACAAAATCCTGGGGAGTACATTCATTTTCAGCACACTGACTCGGCCCATCCAAGAAAACGCCACTTTGTCCCACCTCTTTAGGTCCAATCTAATAGCAGAGAGTAGTGGCGCGAAATTGCAACCATAGAGTTGAGAGCAATTGGCGGGTAGGTGGATCCCTAAATACTTCAGCGATGAGTGGCACCAAGTAAAGGAGAAGGCAGACTGCAGCTGATTACGAAGGCCCGGGGTAATATTTAACGATAGGATCTCTGACTTGGAATAATTTATCTTAAAATTAGACAGGAGATTGAATTCACCCAACTCTGCCATGATGTTAGGCAGCGAGATCAGTGGGTCGGAGACGTAAAATAACACGTCATCCGCATAGGCAGATAATTTGTGTTCCCTCGGGCCTACCGTAAAGCCTTTAATGCTGTCATTGAGGCGAATCCGATTGAGCAATGGTTCGAGCGTCAAGGCAAATACCAGGGGTGATAAAGGACACCCCTGACGCGTCCCATTGCCAATCGGAAAGGCGTCCGACAACAGCCCATTCACCTTTACCCGAGCGGATGGAGAACTGTACAAAGAGGAGATCCAGGCCAGCATATTAGGGCCTAGGCCCAGCCTGTTCAGAACTATAGTCATGTACGTCCAGTCCACCCGGTCAAATGCCTTTTCGGCATCAGTCGAAAGCAAGAGACACGGGTGTGTTGTCGCCTGCGATTCAACCCAGTGGATCAACTGGAGCGCCCTATTGGCATTATCCCTAGCCTCCCTGCCCATGATAAAACCTGTTTGGTCGGGATGGATAACCGAGGGCAGTACCGCTTAAGTCTATTGGCCAAAATTTTGGCCAATATCTTAATATCCGTATTTAAAAGGGATATGGGTCTGTAGCTGCTTGGTAACGAATGATCTTTACCCTCCTTTGGCAGAACCGATATGTGCGCCGCTAGCGCCTCCGGTGGCATGGCCGTTCCTGAGGCTAGTGCGGTAAAGTAGGCACACATGGGCCCTGACAATATGTCCACATATTTTTTATAATACGCGTTCGTATACCCATCCGGGCCCGGGCTCTTCCCATTGGGGAGGTCTTTGATTACTGCCTGGATCTCCGCTACGGTAATAGGTGCATCAAGCTGTTTGCC
Organism: Rana kukunoris; assembly: GCA_029574335.1. Classification (NCBI taxonomy): domain Eukaryota; kingdom Metazoa; phylum Chordata; class Amphibia; order Anura; family Ranidae; genus Rana; species Rana kukunoris. The sequence continues at coordinate 60,219 of JAJQKJ010001725.1, read as the reverse complement.
CGTTGAGGCCTTCAGCTGTGGAAATTGTGCCTCCGTGAGGTATTGGTGAACCCGCGCCACCCGTTGTGCTTCCGAGACTCCGGGTAACGTATCCGGAAGATGATACAACTGGGCATAAAAGTCTTTAAACGTCGCCGCAATTTTGGACGAGTGTACCACCATCGCCCCCGTCGCAGACTTAAGTTTATGAACATGTCCCGCCTCTCGCTGCCCCCTTAGGGCCCTGGCCAGCATCCTCCCACATTTATTCCCAAATTCGTAGAACTTGTGAGTCAGGTATCGCAGCCGCGCCCGAATTTTGGAGTCCAGCAGGTCCGCCAAGGCCTGACGAATGGAGGCCAGCTCCGCCGCCACCACCGGGGAAACCTTTTTTTTGTGGGTGAGTTCCGCAGCTCGCAGTTTGGCTAACAGGGCTTTCAATTCACCCTCCCGAGCCCTCTTCAAACGCGCCCCCTGGGATATCAGCTCTCCCCTAACTACCGCCTTGTGGCCCTCCCAAATGGACCCCATGCTTACCTCCCCAGGAGTATTTTCTGCAAAATACAGGGATATGGTGTCTGAGATTTGCTGGAGAGCGACGGCATCATCAAGGATGCCATCGTTCAAGCGCCAGGTCCACGTCCGTGCCTCTACCGAGAGGGAGTGCAAGGAGATGGATACCGGCGCGTGGTCGGAAATGGTAATGGATCCAATGGAGGCACTGGTTAATGAATCGAGGGAGAACTGGTCCATCAACAGGAAGTCTATACGAGTATAGACATTGTGTGTGGCTGAGAAATAGCTATAATCCCTGTCAGTAGGTCGGAGCAGCCTCCAGCAGTCCACCAAATGTCGAGACTGCAGGGACTTTCTGAAGCGCCTCAGGAAGGCAAATGAGTGCACCGACCGCCGGAGGAAGTATCCACCAGAGGGTCGGGGCAAACATTAAAGTCTCCGCCCAGGATGAGAAGGCCATCCCGAAAGGTAGACAAGGACTCCAGTACGGATTCTAAAAAGGCAATTTGGCCAGTGTTCGGGGCGTAGATCGTAGCGAGGGTAAATTTACGACCAGAGATGGTGCCCTTGACAAACACAAAACGACCCTCGGGGTCCAGCAACTGGTCCACCAGGACGAAGGGACAATTTTTGTGGATCGCTATAGCAACCCCCCCGGACTTGGGACGAGGGGAGCTGCTAAGGAACCAGGATGGGAAGAGGTGTGTGGGGAGGCGGGGGATCGAGTCAGTGCGGAAATGCGTCTCCTGTAAAAAAAGAATACGTGCCCCCATGCGTTTCATCTCAAGCCACAACTTACTGCGTTTCATCGGGGAGCCCAGGCCACGAACATTATAGGAGACGACTTTCAAGTCAGCCATAACCGGAGATCAGGAAGAAGCGCCGACGACCCACGGACGAGAAGGGGGGCCAACCACCCGTACGTCTCTGCCATCAGCCTGGAGCACACAGATAAGCCTAGGGAATAGAGCATAGTTACAGCAGGTGAACCACACACAAAACATAAAAGCAAGAGTACAAAAAAAACAGGGAACATAAAAACAAAAACAATGTAAAATAACAAGCCCAAAAGGGCGCAACCTAGTGCAATAGTACCACCAGTCGGGTGCCGCCCCTGCCTCCCAGGAGCTGAGAGACGGCGGCGGCCAGCGAGCAGAGGTATTCCCAAAAAAGGGAGCATAACTCCAGGGGAGTCGACCTATTGGGGGGTTAGTGACACGGCACAAAGAGCGAGTCCGTCACGGGACCCGCGATTTGTCAGAACAAAAAAAAAAAAAAAAAAATATTTATAGCAATCCCTGAGCCCAGGGGAGATTTATGCAACGGCGGCTGGGGGGAGACAGCTACAACAGTGCCACAGGGTGGTTCAGCGACCCAGTCCATCAGAAGCATCAGATCTCACTGCCCCCTGTGGAGAATGGGGGAGCGGAGTGTGTCCAGGCGGGCCCCTCCTGGGGCCACGATGTCGTTTGCGGCGACGGGCAGGGAGCCACGGTTCAGGGCGGTTAGGCAGGGGTATGGCCGGTGACGACCTCCAATCCGGAATGTCCACTTGAGGTAGTCCTAGGGACTCCAGGAACCGTGGTAGATCATCTCTGTTGCGTAGCACATGCGACCGACCATCCTTAGTCACAGAGAGGCTGAACGGAAAGCCCCATCGGTACGTCAGCTGGGCCTCCTGCAGGACCTCCAGAAGGGGCCTGAGAGCACGGCGCTGCATCAGTGTACGCCTGGACAGGTCCGGGAAGAACGACAACTTTGCACCATCAAAGTCCACATATCTGACCCCCCTGACCTGATTCATAATGCGTTCCTTGAGGGAATACTTGTGTAGCTTACAGATAATGTCTCGTGGCTTGTCAGGATCTTCTGAGGGAGGGCGTAGAGCTCGGTGCGCCCGGTCAATTTCAATGTGGTCTGGGGCATGACGACCCAAGATCTGTTTAAAGATACCCTGTAAAGTAGGGACAATATCCCTCGGACCTGTCGCTTCAGGTAGGCCTCTGACACGGATATTAACTCTGCGGCTCCTGTTCTCAAAATCGTCCATCTGATCAATCAGGGCCTCAATCCTGCGGTCTTGCCTCTCACAGTGTTCAGTAAGAGCCTGTAAAGCAGGGGCAGTTTCTTCCCAGTGCGTCTCTAGTGTTTCCACTCTACCCCCCAGATGAGCTGTATCAACCTGCAGGTCTGCAATGTCCTGCCTCAGGGCCTTCTCCACAGTCTGAGCGAACCGCTCTAAGTCGGCCTTAGTGGGAGGGAAAGCAAGTGGGAGCGGACATCCTTATCCATCCATGGATCGTCCCCCGATCCAGGCTCATCAATGCTTTCAGAGCCGGATGGGGACGGGGAGTGAGGCTGGGCAGAGACATGCACCAGAGGGGAGCTAATGGGTGATGGAGGCCTAGCAGCGTGGGAGCCGAGCGCCATCTTGGCTGTACTTGCCGGGTCGCTGCGGGCTCCAAAGAAGGCGTCCAATGATCCGGATCGTCCCCGCGATGTCCGCTGAGGCTGCGGGGACGTCTTACGTTTTGATGGCATCTCGTGCCGCCGAAAACCCCCCAGGGAATCCGCCGTATGCAGTGCGGAAGTGCGCGGGACTCACGGAGCTCCGAGAGAGCACGTCCTCACACGATCATGCCGTGGCCACACTGTTAACCGGTTAAGGACCGCCGCACGACTAAATACGTTGGCAGGATGGCACGGCTGGGCACATGGACGTGCAGGTACGTTCCCTTTAAGAAGCCCAGCCGTGGGTCGCGATCCGGTCCTGTGCTCCGTGACCGCAGACTCGATCGCTGCCGGTGTCCCGCGATCGGGTCACAGAGCTAAAGAACGGGGAGAGGTGAGTGTAAAAAAAAACTCTCCCCGTGCTTCCTAGTGAGCCTGTCACTGATCGTCGGTTCCCTGTCATAGGGAACGACGATCAGTGATGTCACATGCCCAGCCACCCCCCCCCCCCTACAGTAAGAAACACACATTAGGGAACACTTAACCCCTTTAGCGCCCCCTACAGGTTAACCCCTTTACTGCTAGTGTCATTTTCACAGTAATCAGTGCATTTTGGCTTGCGACCCGATCCTCCTCTCGGTGACCGCCCCTGCGGGAACAGCGGACCCGATCGCCGCCGGTGTACCGCGATCGGGTCACAGAGAGGAAGAAGAGAGAGAGGTAGAGAGGTGAGTGTAAACAAACCTCTGCCTGTGCTTCCTAGTCAGACTGTCAGTGATCGTCTGTTCCCTGTGTTAGGGAATGGCGATCAGTGGCATCACATGCACAGCCACGCCCCCCCCCCCCCCCACAGTAAGAAACACACATTAGGGAACACCTAACCCCTTTAGCGCCCCCTACAGGTTAACCCCTTCACTGCTAGTGTCATTTTCACAGTAATCAGTGCATTTTGGCTTGCGACCCGATCCTCCTCTCGGTGACCGCCCCTGCGGGAACAGCGGACCCGATCGCCGCCGGTGTACCGCGATCGGGTCACAGAGAGGAAGAAGAGAGAGAGGTACAGAGGTGAGTGTAAACAAACCTCTGCCTGTGCTTCCTAGTCAGACTGTCAGTGATCGTCTGTTCCCTGTGTTAGGGAATGGCGATCAGTGGCATCACATGCACAGCCACGCCCCCCCCCCCCACACAGTAAGAAACACACATTAGGGAACACTTAACCCCTTTTAGCACCCCGTAGTGGTTATCCCCTTCACTACCAGTGTCATTTTCACAGTAATCAGTGCATTTTTATAGCACTTTTCACTGTGAAAATGACAATGGTCCCAAAAATGTGTCAAAAGTGTCCGATGCGTCCGCCGTAATGTCGCAGTCACGATAAAAATCACTGATCGCCGCCATTACTAGTAAAAAAAAAATAATGATTACTAAAAATGCCATAAATCTATCCCATATTTTTGTAGACGCTATAACTTTCGTGCAAACCAAAAAAAAAGCTTAATCAAAAATATGTAGAAGAATACGTCTCGGCCTAAACTGAGGGAAAAAAATTTTTTTTTTGGGGATATTTATTATAGCAAAAAGTAAAAAATATTGTTTTTTTTCAAAATTGTGGCTCTATTTTTGTTTATAGCGCAAAAAATTAAAACCGCAGAGGTGATCAAATACCACCAAAAGAAAGCTCTATTTGTGGGGAAAAAAAGGACGTCAGTTTTGTTTGGGAGCCGCGCCGCACGACCGCGCAATTGTCAGTTAAAGCGTCGCAGTGCCGAATCGAAAAAAGGGGCCAGGTCCTTTAGCTGCATATTGGTCCGGGGCTGAAGTGGTTAAACTTCCCTCATTTACACACAGAAGTTTATCCCTTTGATGTAAGAAGGAAGTTAGTTACAATGTTTCCTGTTATAAACTTGGCAGACTGCTGGGATATTTTCTCTTGACAGCTGAGAGATCAGATAAAGTCTCTCCACTTGTTATAATGAAAGGATCGGCAAACTCTGCATTGGAGATCGTCGGGGGGGGGGGGGTTGAATCGTTCGGGATCACTATTTTTTAACGATTATTGTGCGGCTCTAATCAGCAGCCGATCAAATACTTTCCCCCCCTCACTGTATACCCCATTGTTGGTGTCAGTGGCCCATCGTGGGAAGAACTGTGCCCCATTGTTGGTATCGGGAGGAATTGTGCCCCATCATTGGTGTGATCGATCGTGGATGAAAGAGTCCCCCAAGCGTCAGAATTTAACCCCTTCAATACCAGGGGGGGGGGGGCAATTACGCTCCTTCCTGCCCAGGCCACTTTTCAGCTTTCAGCGCTGTCGCACTTTGAATGACAATCACGCGGTCGTGCTGCACTGCACCCAAACAATTTCTTTATCATTTTGTTCCCACGAATAGAGATTTCTTTTGGTGGTATTTGATCACCTCTGCGGTTTTTATTTTTTGTGCAACAAATAAAAAAAGACCAACTTTTTAAAAAAACAATAAAAGTTTTTCTTAATTTCTGTAAAAAATAAAATACAATTGTAACCAAGTTTTCTTCTTCAATGACGGGCACTGATGAGGTGGCACTGAGGTACTGATGATGGTCACTGGTAGGTGGCACTGGTATTCGGCACTGATGGACACTCATAGGCAGCACTGATGGGCAGGGCTGTCTTAATGCATGGGCACCTCTGGGCACTGCCCAGGGGCCCCAGGTGCATAGGGGCCCCATGATCTTGCATTACATCATACTTGCCAGGGCAGTCACGATTTATACCAAGCTGTCCTGGGATGGCCATGTCCCGGCCAGCGTCCTGTACACTGTACCCTCCTGATCCCCGTATTCTGCCCTCCTGATCTCTGTATTCTGCCCTCCTGACTCCCCGTATTCTGCCCTCCTGATCCCCGTATTCTGCCCTCCTGATCCCCGTATTCTGCCCTCCTGATCTCTGTATTCTGCCCTCCTGATCCCCGTATTCTGCCCTCCTGATCCCCGTATTCTGCCCTTCTGATCCCCGTATTCTGCCCTCCTGATCCCCGTATTCTGCCCTCCTGATCCTTGTATTCTGCTCTCCTGATCCCCGTATTCTGCCCTCCTGATCCCCGTATTCTGCCCTCCTGACGCCCCGTATTCTGCCCTCCTGACGCCCCGTATTCTGCCCTTCTGACGCCCCGTATTCTGCCCTCCTGATCCCCGTATTCTGCCCTCCTGATCCCCGTATTCTGCCCTCCTGATCTCTGTATTCTGCCCTCCTGACTCCCCGTATTCTGCCCTCCTGATCCCTGTATTCTGCCCTCCTGATCTCTGTATTCTGCCCTCCTGACTCCCCGTATTCTGCCCTCCTGATCCCCGTATTCTGCCCTCCTGACTCCCCGTATTCTGCCCTCTTGATCCCCGTATTCTGCCCTCCTGACGCCCCGTATTCTGCCCTCCTGATCCCTGTATTCTGCCCTCCTGATCCCCGTATTCTGCCCTCCTGATCCCCGTATTCTGCCCTCCTGATCTCTGTATTCTGCCCTCCTGATCCCCGTATTCTGCCCTCCTGACACCCCGTATTCTGCCCTCCTGATCCCTGTATTCTGCCCTCCTGATCCCTGTATTCTGCCCTCCTGATCCCCGTATTCTGCCCTCCTGATCCCCGTATTCTGCCCTCCTGATGCCTGTATTCTGCCCTCCCGATCCCCGTATTCTGCCCTCCTGATCCCTGTATTCTGCCCTCCTGATCCCCGTATTCTGCCCTCCTGATCCCCGTATTCTGCCCTCCTGATCCCCGTATTCTGCCCTCCTGATCCCCGTATTCTGCCCTCCTGATCCCCGTATTCTGCTCTCCTGATCCCCGTATTCTGCCCTCTTGATCCCCGTATTCTGCCCTCTTGATCCCCGTATTCTGCCCTCCCGATCCTCGTATTCTGCCCTCCTGATCCCCGTATTCTGCCCTCCTGATCCCCGTATTCTGCCCTCCTGATCCCCGTATTCTGCCCTCCTGATCCCCGTAGTCTTTGATTTATGGAATGTTTTATTATTGTTTAAAATCAATTTTATTATGTTTAATTTTATCAACTTCTTTTACTTTAATTCTTGAGAGTAGGTGCGTAAATTGGGACAGGCTGTTAGGGGCCCCGGTGCATTACTTTGCCCAGGGGCCCAGGATGCTATTAAGATGGCCCTGCAGATGGGCACTGATGGACAATTAGATGGGAACTGATTGGCATCTATTTTACTTAACCCCCCCCCCCCCCTGTCAGACTGGCCCTTTGTTTAACCACTTCCAGCCCGCTCAACAGCAGATTGACGTCCGGGAAGTGGTTTTGTTATCCTGACTGGACGTCACCTGTAGGTGGCAGTATAACCAAAAAGCACATGACTTAACATGCTCCTTAATGTTTGATGGTCACTGTAGGAGGGGGAGCCTGTATGTGCGATTGTCACTGTGGGAGGGCCCTGTATATGTGATGTCACTGTGGAAGGGGGGAGCCTATATGCATGATGGTCATTGTGGAAAGGGGGAGCCAGTGTGATTGGTCACTGTGGGAGGGTGGCGCCTGATGGTCACTGGGGGAGGGTGGCGCCTGATGGTCACTGGGGGAGGGTGGCGCCTGATGGTCACTGGGGGAGGGTGGCGGCTGATGGTCACTGGGGGAGGGATGGCGGCTGATGGTCACTGGGGAGGGTGGCGGCTGATGGTCACTGGGGGAGGGTGGCGGCTGATGGTCACTGGGGGAGGGTGGCGGCTGATGGTCACTGGGGGAGGGTGGCGGCTGATGGTCACTGGGGGAGGGTGGCGGCTGATGGTCACTGGGGGAGGGTGGCGGCTGATGGTCACTGGGGGAGGGTGGCGGCTGATGGTCACTGGGGGAGGGTGGCGGCTGATGGTCACTGTGGGAGGGTGGCGGCTGATGGTCACTGTGGGAGGGTGGCGGCTGATGGTCACTGTGGGAGGGTGGCGGCTGATGGTCACTGTGGGAGGGTGGCGGCTGATGGTCACTGGGGGATGGGTGGAGCCTGATGGTCACTGGGGGATGGGTGGAGCCTGATGGTCACTGGGGGATGGGTGGAGCCTGATGGTCACTGGGGGATGGGTGGAGCCTGATGGTCACTGGGGGATGGGTGGATCCTGATGGTCACTGCGGGATGGGTGGAGCCTGTATGTGTGATGGTCACTGGGGGAGGGTGGCGCCTGATTGTCACTGGGGGAGGGTGGCGCCTGATTGTCACTGGGGGATGGGTGGAGCCTGATGGTCACTGGGGGATGGGTGGAGCCTGTATGTGTGATGGTCACTGTGGGAGGGTGGAGCCTGTATATGCAATGGTCACTTTGAGAAGGGGGAGCCTGATGGTCACTACTGGAGGGTGGAGCCTGAGATGGTTACTGCTGGAGGGTGGAGCCTGATGGTCACTGTGGGAGGGGTGGAGCCTGATGGTCACTGTGGGAGGTTGGAGCATGATGGTCACTGTGGGAGGTTGGAGCATGATGGTCACTGTGGGAGGTTGGAGCATGATGGTCACTGTGGGAGGTTGGAGCATGATGGTCACTGTGGGAGGTTGGAGCATGATGGTCACTGTGGGAGGTTGGAGCATGATGGTCACTGTGGGAGGTTGGAGCATGATGGTCACTGTGGGAGGGGTGGAGCCTGATGGTCACTGTGGGAGGTTGGAGCATGATGGTCACTGTGGGGGGGGGGGGGGAGTCAGTATACGAGATGGTCCCTGAATGTTGCATAATAAATATTTTGTACACGAATTTCCCCCCATGAGATGACATCTGATGAATAAAGTCTGGTATGGAATGCAGGAAGAGTCGGAGGTACAATCTGCGATACACTTTATTAGTTTGGCACAAGGAATGTACAGAGAGCGGCGGGCCGGCACCCACCCGACATAAACCGGCAAACAGAGCGAAGATCCGACTGAAAATAAAGCAAATTAAAGAGAAACGTGCAAGAAAAGTGCCTGGGGGCGTGATGTAAGGCACTGAGCCTTCCAATCAGCATGCACCACGGCCTGGGGGAGGGGCACTAAGCCCTCCAATCATCATACACCATGACCTGGGGGGCACCAATCCCTCCAATCAGCATCTACTGTGGCCTGGGAGGGACACTGAGCCCTCCAATCAGCTCATACTAAGGCCGGAGGGGCACTGAGCCCTCCAATCAGTATATATGATGGCAAGGTGGGCACCAAGCCCTCCATTCAGCATACACTATGGCCTGGGGGGCACTGAGCCCTCCCCACTCAGTATATATCATGACATGGGGGGCACTGAGCCTTTCCATCAGCATATACTATGGCCTGGGGGGCACTGAGCCCTCCCCACTCAGTATATATCATGGCATGGGGGGCACTGAGCCTTTCCATCAGCATATACTATGACCTGGGGGGCACCGAGCCCTCCAATCAGCACATAATATGGCCTGGGGGGGCACTGAGCATTACAATCAGCACATACTAAGGCCTGGGGGGCACTGAGCCCTCCAATCAGTGTATACTTTGACCTGGTGGGCACCAAGCCCTCCAATCAGCACATACTATGGCCTGGGGAGCACTAGGCCCTCCAATCATCTATAAAAAGTAATGTGCCGTGTAATATTGGGGGGGGGGGCAGTTTATCTAAAAAAAAATGCAAGATTTTTACAGCATTCATCACCCATCCCCCACAGCATCTGACGTTCTCCGTCACCATTCGGCCGAGGGGAGGGGGCGGGGTCCATCAAAGGGGGCGGGGTCCATCAAGCGTCGGTTGAGTGGCGGCTCCTGGCAGGACAGGTTCTCTTCTCTAGATCCGGATAGACAAGTAAGAAAATGTTATTTATGAAATCGTCTCAGAGAGGATTCTGGGAAATTATCGCTGGAAGTTGTGGTTACAAAGTAGCAGAAACTTCTGCAGGCCGACGCGGTATGGAGGGAAAAAGCTCCGCCCTCCCGCCGCCACCTTCGCTGGAACACTAGAGAGCTCCGCCCTCCCGCACCGCCTTCACTGGAACAGGAGAGCTCCGCCCTTACTGGAACAAGAGAGCTCCGCCCTCCCGCAACGCCTTCACTGGAACAAGAGAGACCCCCGCCCTCCCGCACCGCCTCCACCGGAACAAGTGAGCTCCGCCGTGCCGCCGCCACCTTCACTGGAACAATAGAGAGCTCCGCCCTCCCGCAACGCCTTCACTGGAACAAGAGAGACCCCCGCCCTCCCGCACCGCCTTCACCGGAACAAGAGAGCTCCGCCGTGCCGCCGCCACCTTCGCTGGAACAATAGAGAGCTCCGCCCTCCAGCCGCTACCTTCGCTGGAACAAGAGAGAGCTCCGCCCTCCCACACCGCCTTCACTGGAACAATAGAGAGCTCCGCCCTCCCGCACCGCCTTCACTGGAACAAGAGAGCTCCGCCCTCCCACACCGCCTTCACTGGAACAATAGAGAGCTCCGCCCTCCCGCACCGCCTTCACTGGAACAAGAGAGCTCCGCCCTCCTGCCGCCACATTCACTGGAACAAGAGAGAGCTCTGCCCCTCCCGCACCGCCTTCCCTGGAACAAGAGAGAGCTCCGCCCTCCCGCACCGCCTTCCCTGGAACAAGAGAGAGCTCCGCCCTCCCGCACTGGAACAAGAGAGACATCTGAAGAGCGGAGATTGGCACTGAGAATACGGAGGTCAGGTATCGTCTATGGTGGGGATGTTCCGGTGGAGGCGACTCCAAGTGAAGGGCGCTCAGGCCGGAAGGGGATCTTCCAGTGAAGGGCGATGTGGGTGGAGAGCGCTCTGGGTGATGGGCACGCCGGGTCGTGATGTTCCAGTGAAGGGTGTTGTGGGTGGAGGGCACACCGGATGAAGAGTGCTCCGGGTGAAAGGCACGCCGGCTTGTGATGTTCCGGTGAAGGCGCGCTCTGGGTGGAAGGCGCTCAGACTGAAAGGCGTTGTGGGTGGAGAGCAGTCTGGGTGAGGGGTGCGCCGGGTTGTGATGTTCCGGTGAGTGGTGTTGTGGGTGGAGAGTACTCCGGGTGATGGGCGCACCGGGTCGTGATGTTCCGGTGAAGGTGCGCTGTGGGTGGAGAGTACTCCGGGTGATGGGCGCACCGGGTGGTGATGTTCCGGTGAAGGTGCGCTGTTGGTGGTGATGTTGTGGGTGGAGAGTACTCCGGGTGATGGGCGCACCAGGTCGTGATGTTCCGGTGAAGGTGCGCTGTGGGTGGTGATGTTGTGAGTGGAAGGCGCTCAGGGTGGAGAGCACTCAGACTGAAAGGCGTTGTGGGTGGAGAGTACTCCAGGCGATGGGCGCACCGGGTCGTGATGTTCCGGTGAAGGTGCGCTGTGGGTGGAGAGTACTCCGGGTGATGGGCGCACCGGGTGGTGATGTTCCGGTGAAGGTGCGCTGTGGGTGGAGAGTACTCCGGGTGATGGGCGCACCGGGTGGTGATGTTCCGGTGAAGGTGCGCTGTTGGTGGTGATGTTGTGGGTGGAGAGTACTCCAGGCGATGGGCGCACCGGGTCGTGATGTTCCGGTGAAGGTGCGCTGTTGGTGGTGATGTTGTGGGTGGAGAGTACTCCGGGTGATGGGCGCACCGGGTGGTGATGTTCCGGTGAAGGTGCGCTGTGGGTGGTGATGTTGTGAGTGGAAGGCGCTCAGGGTGGAGAGCACTCAGACTGAAAGGCGTTGTGGGTGGAGAGCAGTCCGGGTGAAGGGCACGCTGCGTCGTGATGTTCTGGTGAAGATGCGCTGTGGGTGGTGATGTTGTGGGTGGAGAGTACTCCAGGTGAAGGGCGCGCCGGGTTGTGATGTTGAGGGTGGAGGGAGTTCTTAGTAATACAGCCAAACGTGTTATCCTGGAGGCGGCGGACTCATCCACGGCGGCTGCCATACTCATTAGAGGGACATTCAGTGTTCGGAGGGGGGAGGGGGAGGTGCACGGAAGTTTTAAGGCGAAGACCCGTGCACATGAAGTCCCCTCCTGTGATGATTGGTCGTCGTGTTCCAGCCGTCTGTCCGAGTCTCCCAGACATGGCCGGGGCTTCCTTCACATCTTGCTGAAGCATTCCTTGGCGTTGGTCCAGACCTGGATCCCCTACACAGGAAAGACAACATTTCATTACCCATGCATTGCATAGAGAAGCACAGAGACCCGGTGATGACATCACTGGGCCAAAAAACGTCAGTAAAAGTCAGTGCACCACTAAATGAAAAATTTCCAAATTGGGCCCAAAGTGTTCAATATTTTGTGCGGCCTCCAGCGGTCACAGCCAAGCAATGGGGGCGGAGCTCACCTTTTTACACATGCTGATCTGCATAACCGCATAGTTAATGAGCGCCTCCTTCAGGTCCCGATTTTTCTGCTCTTTAAAACGTTCGATTTCCTGCCAGGCTTTCTGTACAAATTCACTGAAAAGAGAAAAACAACAAAAGTCACAAAGAGAAGAAAAGCCGAAAAATGTAAAGAAAGAGTCCAACTTCTATTCTGCATTAGAGCTCCCCCCCCCCCGACACTGCCCCACCTCCCTCCAGCCTCAGAGCCCCCCCCCCCCCCCCGACACTGCCCCCACCTCCCTCCAGCCTCAGAGCCCCCCCCCCCCCGACACTGCCCCCACCTTTCTCCTGCCTCAGAGCCCCCCCCCCCCCCCCGACACTGCCCCACCTCCCTCCAGCCTCAGAGCTCCCCCCGACACTGCCCCCACCTTCCTCCTGCCTCAGAGCCCCCCCCCCCCCCCCCCGACACTGCCCCCACCTTACTCCCCCTCTGAGCCCCCCCCCCCCCCCCGACACTGCCCCCACCTTCCTCCTGCCTCAGAGCCACCCCCCCCCCCGACACTGCCCCCACCTTCCTCCAGCCTCAGAGCCCCCCCCCCCCGACACTGCCCCCCCACCTTCCTCCTGCCTCAGAGCCACCCCCCCCCCCCCGACACTGCCCCCACCTTCCTCCAGCCTCAGAGCCCCCCCCCCCGACACTGCCCCCACCTTCCTCCAGCCTCAGAGCCCCCCCCCCCCCCCCGACACTGCCCCCACCTTCCTCCAGCCTCAGAGCCCCCCCCCCCCCCCCCCGACACTGCCCCCACCTTCCTCCAGCCTCAGAGCCCCCCCCCCCCCCGACACCGCCCCCACCTTCCTCCCCCTCTGAGCCCCCCCCCCCCCCGACACTGCCCCCACCTTCCTCCAGCCTCAGAGCCCCCCCCCCCCTGCCCCCACCTTCCTCCAGCCTCAGAGCCCCCCCCCCCCCCCCCGACACTGCCCCCACCTTCCTCCAGCCTCAGAGCCCCCCCCCCCCCCCGACACTGCCCCCACCTTCCTCCAGCCTCAGAGCCCCCCCCCCCCCCCCCCATCTTCCTCCAGCCTCAGAGCCCCCCCCCCCCCCGACACTGCCCCACCTTCCTCCAGCCTCAGAGCCCCCCCCCCCATCTTCCTCCAGCCTCAGAGCTCTTCCCCCTCCAGCCTCAGAGCCCCCCCCCCCCCCCCCCGACTTGCCCCCACCTTCCTCCAGCCTCAGAGCCCCCCCCCCCCCCATCTTCCTCCAGCCTCAGAGCTCTCCCCCTCTCTTCCTTCAACCTCAGAGCTCTCCCCCCCCCCCCCCCATCTTCCTCAAGCCTCAGAGCCCCCCCATCTTCCTCCAGCCTCAGAGTTCCCCCCCTCCTCCACTGCGATCCTTTAGTTCTAAACCTCAACCCCCCCCCCCATCCATCCAATGCTGCTATATTGGTTCAATGAGGGGGACACCTACCCGCTTCTCCAGGACACCTACCCTCCTTCTCCAGGACACCCACCCTCTTCCCTGGACACCCACCCTCTTCCCTGGACACCTACCCCCCTTTTCCAGGACACCTACCCCCCTCTTCCCTGGACACCTACCCCCCTCTTCCCTGGACACCTACCCCCCTCTTCCCTGGACACCTACCCCCCTCTTCCCTGGACACCTACCCCCCTTTTCCAGGACACCTACCCCCCTTTTCCAGGACACCTACCACCCTTCCCCCTCTTCCCTGGACACCTACCCTCTTCCCTGGACACCTACCCTCTTCCCTGGACACCTACCCCCCTTTTCCAGGACACCTACCCCCCTTTTCCAGGACACCTACCCCCCTTTTCCAGGACACCTACCCCCCTTTTCCAGGACAGGACACCTACCCCCCTTCTCCAGGACACCTACCGGCTCTCCAGGTTGGTTTCCTTGAGCTGTTCCTCGCCCTCCTCTATCTGCTCCTCCAGCAGTTTTATCTTGGCCTCTCTCTGCTCCGGCGTCTCCTGACCAAAAAGCTTGTTAGTCACGCCCTTCAGGGAGAAGGTTCGCACCGTCTGCAAGGAAATACACAATTCATTCTCTCCGGGGGGGGGGGGAATAAAGCGTCAGCTCCTAGATTCGGGGGTCCGATATCACGCTGTGCTGGGCCCCTCCCACAGCTCTGGTCCCTTTTCTTGTGCAGGACTAGTCTTGTCTCCACCCCTCCTGTAGTTTTCTATGGTGGGTGGGGCCTGCTGGGCCCCTCCCACAGCTCTGGTCTCTCTTCTTGTGCAGGACCAGTCTTGTCTCCACCCCTCCTGTAGTTTTCTATAGTGGGTGCGGCCTGCTGGGCCCCTCCCACAGCTCTGTTCTCCATTCTTCTGCAGGAGGTCCGGTTCTGGTCTCCACCCCTCCTGCAGTTTTCTGTTCTGCTCTGTTCTCTCTTCTTGTAGGACTGGTCTTAGCTCCGCCCCTCCTGTAGTTTTCTATTGTGGGTGTGGCCTGCTGGGTCCCTCCCACAGCTCTTTTTTCTCCTTCTTGTTCAGAAGGAATGGTCTTGCCTCCACCCCTCCTGTCGTTTTCTATAGTGGGTAGGACCTGCTGGGCCACTCCCACAGCTCTGTTCTCTCCTCCTTGTGCAAGAAGACTGGTCCTAACTACAGGAGGGGCGGAGCTTTCTATAGCGGGTGGGGCCTGCTGGGCCCCTCCAACAGCTCTGGTCTCTCTTATTGTGCAAGAGGACTGGTCTTAATTACGCCCCTCCTGTAGTTTCCTTTAGTGGGTGAGGCCTGCTGGGCCCCTCCCACAGCTATGTTCTCTCCTTGTGCAGAAGGATCGGTCTCGTCTCCACCCCCCCTGTAGTTTCCTATAGTGGATGGGGCCTGTTTGGCCCGTCCCACAGCTCTGGTCTCTCTTGTGCAAGAGGACTGGTCTTAGCTCCGCCCCTCATGTCATTTTCTATCGTGGGTGGGGCCTGATGGGCCCCTCCCACAGCTCTTCTCTCCCTGTGCAGAAGGATCGGTCTCGTCTCCACCCCTCCTGTAGTTTCCTATAGTGGGTGGGGCCTGTTTGGCCCGTCCCACAGCTCTGGTCTCTCTTCTTGTGCAAGAGGACTGGTCTTAGCCCCGCCCCTTCTTTAGTTTACTATAGTGGGCGTGGCCTGCTGGGTCCTCCTACAGCTCCACCCCTCCTGTAGTTTACTATAGTGGGTGGGGCCAGCTGGGCCCCTCCTACAGCTGTTCTCCCTTGTGCAAAAGGACTGGTCTTAGCTCCACCCCTCCTGTAGTTTCCTATAGTGGGCGTGGCCTGCTGGGCCCTCCTACAGCTCTGTTCTCTCTTGTGCCAAAGGACTGGCATTAGCTCCACCCCTCCTGTCATTTTCTATACTGGGTGGGGCCTTCTGGGACCCTCCCACAGCTCTGTTCCCTCTAATTTTTTTTGCAGGCCGACTGGTTTGGTCTCCACCCCCTCCAGCAATTTACTGTAGTGGGAGGAGTCTGTTGGGTCCTTCCCACAGCTCTGCTCAGGCCATGTACAGCCCCAATGATGATGTCACTACTTCTTTTACAAGACAATATCTGGGTTTGCAAAGGTTTTGGCACACACCCGGGTGCAGATCCTTCGAGACCATCAAGGAATACATTGAAATTAGAGGTGTCTTGACCGACCCGGATTTCAGCTTTAAAATGAAGGTAGTACAGTGGGGAAAGGGGAAATCTTTTCCTACATAAATGATTTTGGTGCTTCTATTGGCAAAGTAACAGACGGCCCACCAGAACTATATACATTCAGTCGGTGTCAGGAGTCGAGAGGTAAAAGGTTACCTGCTATAGTTTTACAAAAACAAGAGACAACCAATGAGAAGTGATCTGTCGGTGAATGGGTTGGATCCACCCATGAGGCCCACTATGAGGTCAGAGCTGTAGGAGGGAGGGTGGGCGGTCCTTTCATTGGATAACATGATACGTTTATAAAGCGTCCGTCTACATCACCTCGGGGGGACGTACCCCGGTGGCGAGCTCCTCGCACTGCTGCTTCTTACTGGCCAGGTCCAAGGCGGACATTTCCAAGTCGTACTGCATGAGTTCGTGTTTCCGGCACACGGCCCTGCGAGCAGAAAAAAAAAAAAAAACGCACGTCAATCGGTCCCTACCGGTCACACGCTCTGCACAGATCTGATTGGTCACAAGCATCCCGTACCTCAGGGCTTCAGCGTAAAATAAATATTCTTTCAGCTGGTCGGCGTAATGTTCCTGTTCCTCCAGGATGTCATCGATGGAAGCTGCGTATCTGTGGGGGAGGGGCCACAAAAAGATGCGTATTATTCCAATTATCCACATCAGGAAACTCAGTGTGTATACAGAGATAGGCCCCGCCCCTGAGGACAGTCACCGCCCCAGGGAGAAAACCCTCACCGCCCCCCCAACCCAGGAACCCTCACCACCCCCAGGGAGAAAACCCTCACCACCAGCCCCCCCCCCCCCCCCCGGGACGACATGCCCCAGGGAGAAAACCCTCACCCCCCCCCCCGGGACGACATGCCCCAGGGAGAAAACCCTCACCGCCCCCAGGGAGAAAACCCTCACCCCCCCCCCCCCCCCCGGGACAACATGCCCCAGGAAGAAAACCCTCACCGCCCCCAGGGAGAAAAAACCTTCCCCCCCCCCCACCCGGGATGACATGCCCCAGGGAGAAACCACCCCCCCCCCCCCGGGACGACATGCCCCAGAGAGAAAACCCTCACCGCCCCCAGGGGTCCCACTCCTCCCCCGGGGGGGCTTCCCTCCTCTCTCCCACTCCTCCCCTGGGGGGGGGGGGCTTCTCTCCCCTGTCCCACTCCTCCAGGGAAAAAACCCTCACCGCCCCCAGGGGTTCCCTCCTCTGTCCCACTCCTCCCTGGCTGGCTACCCTCCTCCAGGGAGAAAACACTCACAGCCCCCCCCAACTCCAGGGAGAAAACACTCACAGCCCCCCCCCCCCCCACCTCCAGGGAGAAAACTCACCCCCCCTCCCTGGGATAACACGCCCACGCTTCTATGACTAATATACAAAGCTGTCTCTGATTGGCAGAGACAGGGTTCAGGATGTCCTCAGCTCGCTGCTCCGCCATCAGAGGTCCAAACAAAATTATTTAAAGTTGAATGAAACATGGAAATCAGCCGGACTTTTCTGGCACTTTTTGTTTACAAGTTGAAATCCGTATTTAATTTGTGACAAAAATGACTCAGAACTCCCAAACATTATATTTGTTAGCAGAGACCCCCGGGAATGAAATGGCGATCGTTGCAATTTTTCATGTCACACAGTTTTTTTTTTAAGAATAAATACACTTTAAAATCGCTTGCAGACCAGCCGCCATCAATATACCGCGCGGCAGGTTGGCTCTACTGGGCGCATCGCTGTAGGTGTACGTCGGCCGCTTTAAGAGCGATAAGGGGCGCGCGTCCGATTAACCTCTTGATCGCCCCCTAATGTCAACCCCTTCCAGTGACATTTATACATTTAATCCGTGGCTATTTATATCTCTGTATAAATGTCACTGGTCCCAAAAAAGTGTCAAATCTGTCCGCCGCAATGTCGCAGTCCTGCTAAAAAATATATATATATTGTGGTCGGCAAGTGGTTAATTTTATTTAGGAGCGCTGGAAAATTGGGCCCTTTTGTGGTCACATGACTGCACCTCCTAGAATGAATGGCAACAGAGACGTGAATGAAACTATCAGAGCCATGGCGTGACCATGACAGCCAGGAAATGAGCATTTCCGGTAATGGCAGCCTATGTACTTCTCAGGTGGGTTTCTGTGGCCAAGTATCTTCCAATTCTACACAATTCTAAGCACACTCACACATCCATGTGATGTCCGGCGCTCTGCAGCCCATCCCCCATCTCCTTTTCTATGGCACTCCACTCACTGCAAAAGAAGAAATGTTGGTGAAAAAAAAAAAAAAAGCAGAAAACTTCTTCTAGATAACATCCGACTACCCCGGGGGCTTACCCCTCCTCTGTCCCACCCCCCCACGGGGCTTCCCCCTCCTCTGTCCCACCCCCCACCCCCATGGGGCTTCCCCCTCCTCTGCCCCCCCCCCACGGGGCTTCCCCCCCCCCCCTGTCCCACCTCTCCCCCCCACGGGGCTTCCCCCCCTCTGTCCCACCTCTCCCCCCCACGGGGCTTCCCCCCCCCTCTGTGCCATCTCCCCCCCCCCCCACGGGGCTCCCCCCCCCCTCTGTGCCATCTCCCCCCCCCCCACGGGGCTTCCCTCCCCTGTCCCACCTCTCCCCCCCACGGGGCTTCCCCCCCTCTGTCCCACCTCTCCCCCCCCACAGGGCTTCCCCCCCCCCTCTGTGCCATCTCCCCCCCCCCCCACGGGGCTTCCCTCCCCTGTCCCACCTCTCCCTCCCCACGGGGCTTCCCCCTCCTCTGTCCCACCTCTCCCCCCCACGGGGCTTCCCTCCCCTGTCCCACCTCTCCCCCCCCACGGGGCTTCCCTCCCCTGTCCCACCTCTCCCCCCCCACAGGGCTTCCCTCCCCTGTCCCACCTCTCCCCCCCCACGGGGCTTCCCCCTCTGTCCCACCTCTCCCCCCCCACGGGGCTTCCCCCCCCCCCCCTCTGTCCCACCTCTCCCCCCCACGGGGCTTCCCTCCCCTGTCCCACCTCTCCCCCCCCACGGGGCTTCCCTCCCCTGTCCCACCTCTCCCCCCCACGTGGCTTCCCTCCCCTGTCCCACCTCTCCCCCCCACGGGGCTTCCCTCCCCTGTCCCACCTCTCCCCCCCACGGGGCTTCCCCCTCCTCTGTCCCACCTCTCCCCCCCCACGGGGCTTCCCCCTCCTCTGTCCCTCTCCTCCCCCCCCACGGGGCTTCCTTCCATTCCTCAGCTCCCCAGGCCTTAAAGATGGAGGATATATTATGAATGTAACTCACCTAAAAACTCTTCCATAATTGCCATGAACTTTATAAACACCATAAAGTCGGTCCGCCACCCTCTGCAAGAAAAACAATTTCTCCGTTATGTAAATCTGAACTCCGGACTTCACATGAGAACTCCCACACCAATCCTATACCCCCCCTCCCCCCCCCCCCAGTCACTCACCGCCAGAACCCGCAGGAGATGAGAGACGACCGACTGCAGCTCATCGCTGTAATGTTTCAGCTCTGTGAATCTCCTGTGATGGAGGAACAACCACAACAGTCAGATTCCCGGGCAGAGAAAACCCCCAACAACCCTCCTTTATACAAAGACTGCTGCACCCCAAATCTGCTGGGCCCCAAATCCACATCTCCTCTGCACCCCAAATCCACATCTCCCCTGCGCCCCATCTCCTCTGTGCCGCACCTTCTCTGCTCCCCAAATCCACAGCGTCCCAAATCCGCATCTCTGCACCCCAAATACACATCTCCTCTGTGCCGCACCTTCTCTGCGCCCCAAATCCACATCTCATCTGTGCCGCACCTTCTCTGCGCCCCAAATCCACAGCGTCCCAAATCCGCATCTCTGCACCCCAAATCCACATTTCCTCTGTGCCGCACCTTCTCTGCGCCCCAAATCCACATCTCATCTGTGCCGCACCTTCTCTGCGCCCCAAATCCACAGCGTCCCAAATCCGCTGCACCCCAAATCCACATCTTCTCTGTGCCCCAAATCCGCATCTCCTCTGCGCCCCATCTCCTCTGCGCCCCAAATCCCCATCTCCTCTGCACCCCAAATCCCCATCTCCTCTGCACCCCAAATCCCCATCTCCCCTGCGCCCCATCTCCTCTGTGCCGCACCTTCTCTGCGCCCCAAATCCACAGCGTCCCAAATCCGCATCTCTGCTCTCCAAATCCGCTGCACCCCAAATCCACATTTCCTCTGTGCCGCACCTTCTGAGCCCCAAATCTGCTGCGCCCCAAATCCACATCTCATCTGTGCCGCACCTTCTCTGCGCCCCAAATCCACAGCGTCCCAAATCCGCATCTGTGCCCCAAATCCGCATCTCCTTTGCACCCCAAATCCACATCTATGTGCCCCAAATCCTCATCTCCTCTGCGCCCCATCTCCTCTGCGCCCCAAATCCCCATCTCCTCTGCGCCCCAAATCCCCATCTCCCCAAATCCGCATCTCTGCCCCAAATCCCCATCTCCTCTGCGCCCCAAAGCCGCATCTCCTCTGGCCGCACCTTCTCTGCGCCCCAAATCCACAGCGTCCCAAATCCGCATCTGTGCCCCAAATCCGCATCTCCTTTGCACCCCAAATCCACATCTATGTGCCCCAAATCCTCATCTCCTCTGCGCCCCATCTCCTCTGCGCCCCAAATCCCCATCTCCTCTGCGCCCCAAATCCCCATCTCCCCAAATCCGCATCTCTGCCCCAAATCCCCATCTCCTCTGCGCCCCAAATCCCCATCTCCTCTGCGCCCCAAAGCCGCATCTCCTCTGGCCGCACCTTCTCTGCGCTCCCAAATCCACATCTCTACCCCAAATCCACATCTCGTGATGAACAATCACAACACAGACAGTCAGATTCCATCTCCCGGGCAGAAAAAAACCCCAACAACCCTCCTTTATACAAAGACTGCTGCACCCCAAATCTGCTGGGCCCCAAATCCACATCTCCTCTGCACCCCAAATCCACATCTCCCCTGCGCCCCATCTCCTCTGTGCCCCAAATCCACATCTCATCTGTGCCGCACCTTCTCTGCGCCCCAAATCCACAGCGTCCCAAATCCACATCTCTGCACCCCAAATCCGCTGCACCCCAAATCCACATCTTCTCTGTGCCCCAAATCCACATCTCATCTGTGCCGCACCTTCTCTGCGCCCCAAATCCACATCTCATCTGTGCCGCACCTTCTCTGCGCCCCAAATCCACATCTCATCTGTGCCGCACCTTCTCTGCGCCCCAAATCCACAGCGTCCCAAATCCGCATCTGTGCCCCAAATCCGCATCTCCTTTGCACCCCAAATCCGCATCTCCTCTGCGCCCCATCTCCTCTGCGCCCCAAATCCCCATCTCCCCAAATCCACATCTCCCCTGCGCCCCAAATCCACATCTCCCCTGCGCCCCAAATCCTCTGTGCCGCACCTTCTCTGCGCCCCAAATCCACAGCGCCCCAAATCCGCATCTCTGCACCCCAAATCCGCTGCACCCCAAATCCACATTTCCTCTGTGCCGCACCTTCTCTGAGCCCCAAATCTGCTGCGCCCCAAATCCACATCTCATCTGTGCCGCACCTTCTCTGCGCCCCAAATCCACAGCGTCCCAAATCCGCATCTGTGCCCCAAATCCGCATCTCCTTTGCACCCCAAATCCGCATCTATGTGCCCCAAATCCTCATCTCCTCTGCGCCCCATCTCCTCTGCGCCCCAAATCCCCATCTCCTCTGCGCCCCAAATCCCCATCTCCCCAAATCCGCATCTCCTCTGTGCCGCACCTTCTTTGCGCCCCAAATCCACAGCGTCCCAAATCCGCATCTCCTCTGCGCCCCAAAGCCGCATCTCCTCTGCGCCCCAAAGCCGCATCTCCTCTGCGCCGCACCTTCTCTGCGCCCCAAATCCACATCTCTACCCCAAATCCACATCTCCACTGCACCCCAAATCCACATCTCGTGATGAACAATCACAACACAGATTCCATCTCCTGGGCAGAGAAAACCCCCAACAACCCTCCTTTATACAAAGACTGCTGCACCCCAAATCCTCATCTCCCCTGTCCTGCACCTTCTCTGCGCCCCAAATCCACAGCATCCCAAATCCGCATCTGTGCCCCAAATCCACATCTCCTCTGCGCCGCACCTTCTCTGCGCCCCAATTCCTCATATCCTCTGCGCCCCGTCTCCTCTGCTCCCCAAATCCGCATTTACTCTGCGCCATAAAATCAACATCTATGCCCCAAATCCACATCTCTGCGCCCCAAGTGCACAGCGTCCCAAATCCGCATCTCCCAGGCAGAGAAAACCCCCAACAACCATCCTTTACACAGACTGCTGCACCCCAAATCCACAGCGTCCCAAAGCCACATCTCCTCTGCGCCCCAAAGCCGCACTGAACCCTAAAAATGTCCTGTTTGTGGCGCTGTCCAGTAGTGCCTCAGCCGGGTTTCCACACTTTCCTCACAGTTGGTAATGTAATTAAATGAGTCCGGGAATGAAGAGCCAATCAGGATGCAAAATAAGGGAAACCGCTACACTCCTCCTCATCTGCAATGGGCGTGTTTAATTAAATATTTTCAGCCAATCACTGCAGACAACACTCACTTGTCCGGGTTTTTAACACGAAATGTGGCGTTCAGAGCCTTCAACCTGGAGTCCGTCTGTGGATAAGAGAAGATGATCAGATTGTATGGAGCGGGGGAGGGGGTCTCCAAACTACGGCCTTTTCCTTACCCACTGATACCAATGATGGGACACTATTCCTCCCACTGACACCAATGATGGGACACTATTCCTCCCACTGACACCAATGATGGGACACTATTCCTCCCACTGATACCAATGATGGGACACTATTCCTCCCACTGACACCAATGATGGGACACTATTCCTCCCACTGACACCAATGATGGGGCACTATTCCTCCCACTGACACCAATGATGGGGCACTATTCCTCCCACTGACACCAATGATGGGACACTATTCCTCCCACTGACACCAATGATGGGACACTATTCCTCCCACTGACACCAATGATGGGGCACTATTCCTCCCACTGACACCAATGATGGGACACTATTGATCTTTTATTAAAAAGAATCAAGCAACCAATTTTATACAAAAGTAAAAAACATAACTATAGAACAAAACTTCAAAACATAAATCCAAGGAATACACATCCAGGGTCAGAATATATACAATATATACACTATACACAATATATACACTATACACAATATATACACTATACACCACCACCAAACATTACTACAAAACTATTTACACAAAGCAGCAGAGAGGGCCTAAGAGGCACAACCCGTCACCTATGTACGCAGCCATTTATAATAATAATAATCTAGGGTGATAAGAGACAGACAGCCACACCCGGGAAAGAGACTCCTGGCAGTCAGGGAGGCCTGAAACCCCTCCACGCCTTCAGCCAAGCCCCCTGACCCCACTTGTCTCTCTCAAGCCCCCGAATCTTCCCCACCTCATGCACAATGTCATACACCACCACCTCAACAGGAAGGATTTTTTGCCGAATGCTGACCTGACACCGTGCGTTCCAGGTGAAATAACGGACCACTAGGCTAACTAAAAAAAGTGTATCCAAACAAAAACCTCCACCGGTACTGAATGCTCCGTACACCCACTCAGCATAACCCAGCCTGGAGAGGAAAGGAACACCGAGCGCCCGCCCCACCTGTCTGTACACTTCTATGTTAAAGGGGCAACGAAGCAGAAAATGGTCCATAGTCTCCTCCTCATCTGCACACTCCTCCCGAGGACAGCTACGATCCATCGAACTGCGAAATTTCAAATTGCCCCTAACATAGAGCTTCCCATGGAAGCACAACCAGGCCAGATCCCGAAATTTAGGAGGTATTCTATCCAAATTAATCAGCCTCAACCCCGCCCTCAAAACTGGGCCTGGGCAATCCCTTAAGGCCAGTGGGTCATGAAAGACTTCGCTCAAGACTCGACTCATAAGGTCTTTCCTCGGAACCGATCTGAGATCTTCAGCCGACAATCGCCACTGCCGCAGTAACTTCAGGCACGGAGCTACATAGGCTGGCAGCTGACCACGATGACCCCTGCGATTCTTCACTTGGCCACCTTCTTCCCAAAGTCGTAGAAAAGGCCTAAACCAAGATCTAAATATGCCTGCCCATCCAGAAGGTTCCACTGCAAGCATACTACCAATATTAAACTTGAGAAATAACAGTGAAAAGAAAAGAACTGGGTTGACCATACCTAAGCCACCCTCCCTCCTGGATAGGTAGGTGACATTCCTCTTGATGGGGTTCAGTCTGTTCCCCCACAGCATCTGGAAGAACACACTACTGACCCTAGCATAGAGAGACACTGGCAAGATGCAGACAAAGCTGACATACAAGAAGATCGGAATCAGGTAGGTCTTAATCAGATCAACCCTTTCCCTCATAGATAACTTCCATCTCTTCCAGTTGACCACCTTAGCATTGGCAATTTCCAGTCTGCCTTCCCAGTTTTTGAGGCCATAATCGCCGGGTCCAAATTCAATGCCTAGTATCTTAATTTTTTCCTGGGGCACTGGAAAGGTGTCCGGGAGATCAAACCCCTCACCTTCCTTTCCCATCCAGAAAACTTCGCTCTTTTCCTGATTGATCTTGGAGCCTGATGCTTCAGAATACCGTGATGTCAGAGAGACCACCTCCTCCGCCTCATCCGTCCCAGTGACAATCACTGATACATCGTCCGCATAAGCAACAACCCTCAATGGCGGCTCACCCGGGAGCCCCACTGGTACCCCACACAACATGCCGCTCTCTAGCCTCCTGATGAAGGGGTCGATTGCAAACACATAGAGCAGGGGACTCAGGGGACAACCCTGGCGCACCCCGGAGCCAACCTCAAAGGACTGCCCAACCCAACCATTAACAAGAGGGAAGCTTTCTGCCCCCTTATACAAGACTTTCATCCAATCAACAAAACCACCCGGCAGACCGTACTTACTAAGGAGCAACCACAGGTACTCATGGTTAACACGATCAAAAGCCTTTGCCTGATCCAAAGTCAGCAAATACTTTCCCCAGCCTGCAGCCCTGCACCGCTCCAAGGCCTCCCGGACAGCTAACACCACTGTGAAGGTGCTCCTACCCTGGACCGAACAGTGCTGATGGCGAGAAAGCAAAGACTCTGCTACTGACGACAGGCGCCAGAAAAATATCTTCGCCAGTATCTTTCTATCGACATTAAGAAGGCTGATGGGGCGCCAATTCTCAATCATCGAAGGATCTTTACCCTTTGACAGAAGAATCACAGCCGAGTGCCTCATGGAAGGGGGAAGCACCCCCTCAGAGAGACAACTGTTAAAAACCTCTACCAAATGTGGGGCCAGAATAGACTTAAAGGCTTTGTAAAACTCAGCCGTCAAGCCATCCGGTCCGGGTGACTTCTTGATGGCAAGCTGTTCAATTGCCCTCATCACCTCTTCAACTGTGATCTCCTCTGTCAAATTCATCAATGGAACATCTCCACCATTTAGACCTGGAGTAGAGTCCAAAAAGCTTTCCATCTTGTCACGGTCAAGCTCTTTCCTCCCAAGAAGGTCGGCATAAAAGGACCTCACGACCTCCAGAATCCCTGACCTGGACTTTGTCACGGAACCTGTACTGTCCTTGAGGCCAACGACCGCTTTAACAGCTACACCTTGTTTGCAGTTGTGGTAAGGGTCAGGCGAGTGGTACTTCCCATAGTCCCTCTCCAGAACCAAAGAGGCATGCCGGTCATATTGACACTTCCTGAGGAGGAGTTTCACTTCGGAGATTGCCCCAGGATCTCCTCCTCTCGAGACAAGAATATCCAGCTTCCTCCGCAAACGTTGGTAGGTCATGTATTTATTAAACTGGTTTCTATTGGCTAGGCCCCTGAAGAATCCAGCGGTCCTCTTTTTGGTCAGCTCCCACCACTCAGCCTTGCTGCTACAAAAGTCCAGGATGGTCACCTGTGCCTGAAAGAATTCCTCAAAGGATTGTCTAACATGTTCTTCCTTGAGTAGAGTCGAATTTAATCTCCAGATGCCCTTTCCCCTCTGAGGGGCGTCTGAAGCATTCAGGGTCACAGATAGCATACAGTGATCAGAGAACTCTACTGCCTGCACCACTGGGGGTGAGAAAGCAGAGGCCACCTGTCTATCCTACTCTGACTATTACCACGATGAAAGGTGAACCCGGTGTCGTCCGGGAGGTGCTTAATGTGCACATCCACAAGACCAGCATCCCTAACCATACTATTTATCATATCCCAGCCGGTCCTTGAAGTCCTTCCTGTCCTTGGGCCTAATTACTGTATTAAAGTCACCTCCAAAGACCACTTGCCGGGATGTAAAAAGAAATGGCTTGATCCTTGTAAAAAGGCATTTCCTGTCCCACTTTGTGTGCGGCCCATAAATATTAATTAGGCGCAGGTCCTGCCCTCCCACAAGGACGTCTAAGACCATACATCTCCCAATCTCCACCTCAATGACCCGCCGGACAGTTACCATGCCGGTTTTAAACAACACCGCCACACCGCCGTAAGGCTCGGCCGCAAGAGACCAGTAAGATGGACCATACCTCCACTCTCTCTTGGCCATATGAATATCTGCCAAGGAGGTGAGCCTAGTCTCTTGCAAAAATAAAATTTCAGCATCTAATTGGCTGAACAAAAATAAGGCCATAGAACGAGCTCTCACTGACTTAATGCTGGCGACATTAATTGTCGCCACTTTTAACGGAGGGGGAACCGCCATTTGGGTTATTGGGTGGATTGCTTCTTAGCTCCCCTCTGCTGCTCATCACCAGAAGCCTCTCTTTTTCTTGAGGCCGCCTCAAAATCCATATCTGAATTGGAGCTTAGCTCTGAAGAAGAGCCAGATGATGAAATGTCCCAACTAGAGGACCTATGACGGTGGGAGACAGGCACCGGAGCTTCCTGTTCCCGCTCCGTCCTCACCACCTGCTTCTTCCGTTTTCCAACCTTCCTTCTCTCTTCCAAATACTTGAGGTCGGCCTCAAAGATGCCTTCATCTCTGTTTTTTTTCTTTAAAGTCTTCCCAGAAGACTTTGTCATAGAGGAGGAAGCGACCTTCTCAGTACCCGCTACCACTCCTGATGGGGGGGGTAAATCAGACTTAGGAGGGGTAGACTCCTGGGGGGTAACTGACAAGGGGGGCACAGACTTAGAGGGTTCTGACACAAGAGGAGTGGGTACAGTAGGCTGGGGGGACACAGAGACAGATACAGAAGGAGAACTTACAGACACAGGGGGGGTGGCCACAGGAACTGGGGAGGCATCCTGAGCAGGACCAGGGGGGTCGGTCACAGCAGTGGAGGATGGTACACTAGGGGCCTCACCCTCCATCCTGTCCAGCCTTGACATCTCATCCACTACCTCCTTCTCCATATTGTGCCAGGCCTCAGGGCATCTGCTGTAGGGGTGGCCAAAACGCAGACACAGGTTGCACCTGATCTTCTGGTCGCAGTCCTTGGCCACATGACCCTGACCCCGACACACTGAGCATATCAAGGCCGAACAGGAGGAGCTAAGGTGGCCCCTCTCTCCACAGCGGTGGCACAGCTTCGGCTGACCAGGGTAGAACACGGTCATCCTATCCCTCCCTATGAAAGCCGAGGAGGGCAGGTGACGGACAACATTCCCATCCCTGGCCAACCTGACTGTTACCGACCATCCCCCAGTCCAGATGTTACGCTCATCAAGGATTTTATTAGGTTTGGTCAAAACCTCCCCATAGTTCCTCAACCAAACCTCCAGATCCCGGGCAGGGACGCTCTCATTGGTGAGAATGATAGTGATCTTTTTCACCGTCGATCGCTGCGAAATCGCAACTGGGGCCAGACTTTCCCATTCGGGTCTTGACCTGCACCGAGCCTCATATCTCTCCCAGAACAGGTCAAGACCCTCTGGCTTGGTGAAGCTGACTATATAATCCCGCGTCCCTGACACATGTATAAAAGCATAGAGATCGTTAACCCCAAAACCCATCTCCAGGATTAAATCCACCACTGCACGCCTTGCAGGGGGGACTGCACCTCCTTCCCACTTCAAGATGACGACATTTCGTCTGGGACCCCCAGCAGAAGCCAGAGACCCCAGACCAGATCCCGGGGTGCTGAAGGTGGTAGCCTGCAGAGGAAAACCCTGCTTGGGGGCAGAGCTGCCAGGGGCAGAGCGCACCACCTGAGCAAAGGAAGGTTTGTCCGGGCCAATGCCCCACACTGAAGTCACATTTTCATCAGGAACAGTCACTGTTGCTGCTGCAGTACCAGCTGTCTCCTGATGCTGCACTGTAGAGCCCTCAGCAGCAGTGGGGCAATCAGCTCTGGTCTCAGCAGCAGTGGGGCAATCAGCTCTGGTCTCAGCAGCAGTGGGGTTAATGGGTTCTGCTGGGACTTGCAGTTCCTTCACAGGAATGTCATTTTTTAAATGTGTCTCTTGCTGCATTGCAGCCTCAGCAGTCACATCATTGCTGCAAACAGACTTATTATTGGGCACAGTCACAGATGGAACATACACAGTCTTATCCACAACACGTGGCTTAGCTGGCTTCACTCTATCAGGTACATCATCAGTTATGTCTTCCTCATTAAAAACCATCTGATCCCCCCGCACAGGAGACTCCATTCCCTGGATCACCCTCAGCATGCCTCCTGAGTCCTGTGAAGGCATGGGGGTGCTTACCTCTCCTTGGGGGGTCAGGGGATCAGAAACGGGGGTCTCCTCCTCCTCCACCTCCATCTTTGTCACCTTCGCAAACCTCCTCTCGTTAGAGAACTTCTCTTTAAAGGGGCCATCCCTTCCCTCCATAATGGCCACGATGGTCTCCTGGTGGTCCACACGGACCTTGGCCAATTGGATCTCTGGATCCATGGATCCGCGTTTCAGGCTATGTAAGCCTTCACGTTGCTTTCTCAGGCGCTTCAGCTCCGCACGTAGCTTGTAAAGCTTATCCCTCTCCCTGTTCAGGACTTTTATCCCGGCCACCACTCGCTCCCGAATGGCCGCCGATCCTTCATCCTCACCAGGGGCAGAGAGATCACCAGCTGAGGCTTGTAGAGAGGCAGGCATGCCAGCAGATGAACCAGGAGGTGGCTGAGAACCTCCAGCAGGGGAGGCCCCGCCGCCCTCCATGGCTTCCCCAGAAAGGGGCCAGGAGAGCTGGGATAGTTTTTCAGGCGACTCCCTTCTCACACGGATCTCAGGGAGCAGCTCAGACACACCCTCCTCCTCACACACCTGTGCTCCAATGGTGGGTGGGACACTATTCCTCCCACTGACACCAATGATGGGACACTATTCCTCCCACTGACACCAATGATGGGACACTATTCCTCTCACTGACACCAATGATGGGACACTATTCCTCCCACTGATACCAATGATGGGGCACTATTCCTCCCACTGACACCGGGGTATTTTCTACTCACACTGGCTTTAGTCTGGAGGACAGTAAACTGGCCCCTTGTGTAGAAGGTTTGGAGACCCCGGATATACGGAGGACGTCTCTCATTGAACACTCACCTTCACCTGTAGCCCCGCCTCATTCACAGCCTCCTTCCAGCCGTTCTCCTGGAAAGAAAACCAGAGAGATCATTTCCACCAATAGACACGGATATTTCAGCCTGCAAAGCATGGCACCCACAATCAGGGGATCAGCAGACAGCGGGTGCAATGCCAGGCTCCTGCAGACACTCAGTACGACGCCTCCCTACACAGGCAGAGCGCAATAAAAGGAAGGCAGCTCCAGTTCAGAGCGATGGCCAATCATGGGGCAGCACTGGCTGTACCTGGGTGAGGAAGGTGGTGAAGAGTTTATCTTGGGAGAGGGCGGGGTGAGACGCCACGCGCAGCAGGAAGTTCTCCAGGCCGATTCTCCTCCTCTCCACAAAGTCGGGATCCATGTTATCAGCGGACAGTTTGTGCCACACAAATTCTGCCTGTGGGGGGAGGGGAACAGAAGAGGATTACCACCCCCGCACCCCTCAGAGTCCGCGCTCACCCCAAACATCAAAACCGCAGAAGGTCTAAAAACACATGCGGTACATCCTCCCGATCATCGACTCTCCAGGTTATCACCACAGACACATGACACAACCTACGGGCACACCACCCAACCTATGGGCACACCACCCAACCTACAGGAACCTCCACCCAACCTACAGGAACCTCCACCCAACCTACAGGAACCTCCACCCAACCTACAGGAACCTCTACCCAACCTACAGGAACATCCACCCAACCTACAGGAACCTCTACCCAACCTACAGGAACATCCACCCAACCTACAGGAACATCCACCCAACCTACAGGAACCTCCACCCAACCTACGGGAACCTCCACCCAACCTACGGGAACCTCCACCCAACCTACGGGAACCTCCACCCAACCTACGGGAACCTCCACCCAACCTACAGGAACCTCCACCCAACCTACAGAAACCTCCACCCAACCTACAGGAACCTCCACCCAACCTACAGGAACATCCACCCAACCTACGGGAACCTCCACCCAACCTACGGGAACCTCCACCCAACCTACGGGAACCTCCACCCAACCTACAGGAACCTCCACCCAACCTACAGGAACATCCACCCAACCTACAGGAACATCCACCCAACCTACAGGAACATCCACCCAACCTACAGGAACCTCTACCCAACCTACAGGAACCTCTACCCAACCTACGGGCACATCCACCCAACCTACAGGAACCTCTACCCAACCTACAGGAACCTCCACCCAACCTACAGGAACATCCACCCAACCTACAGGAACCTCCACCCAACCTACAGGAATCCACCCAACCTACAGGAACCTCCACCCAACCTACAGGAACCTCCACCCAACCTACAGGAACCTCCACCCAACCTACAGGAACCTCCACCCAACCTACAGGAACCTCCACCCAACCTACAGGAACCTCCACCCAACCTACAGGAACCTCCACCCAACCTACAGGAACCTCCACCCAACCTACAGGAACCTCCACCCAACCTACAGGAACCTCCACCCAACCTACAGGAACCTCTACCCAACCTACAGGAACCTCTACCCAACCTACAGGAACCTCCACCCAACCTACAGGAACCTCTACCCAACCTACGGGCACACCACCCAACCTACAGGAACATCCACCCAACCTACAGGAACCTCCACCCAACCTACAGGAACATCCACCCAACCTACAGGAACATCCACCCAACCTACAGGAACATCCACCCAACCTACAGGAACATCCACCCAACCTACAGGAACATCCACCCAACCTACAGGAACATCCACCCAACCTACAGGAACATCCACCCAATCTATGACCCCACCACATCATCAAACTTATGATCACACCACCCAACCTAGAGGAACCTCCACCCAATCTATGACCCCACCACCCAACCTACAACCACACCACCTAACGGGCACATCCACCACCCAACCTAGAGGAACCTACACCCAACCTATGACCACACCACCCAACGGGCAAATCCACCCAACCTACAACCCCCACCACCCAACCTAGAGGAACCTCCACCCAATCTACAACCACACCACCCAACCTACGACCACATCCACCCAACGGGCACATTCACCCAACCTATGACCCCCACCACCCAACCTACAGGAACATCCACCCAACCTACAACCACATTCACCCACTCAATGACCATACCACACAACCTATGGCCACATGCACCCAATCTATGACTGCATCCACCCAAACTACAGGAACCTCCACCCAACCTACAGGAACCTCCACCCAATCAATGACCACATCCACCCAACCTACAGGAACACCAACTTACCTAGAGGAACGTCCACCCAATATATGACCACATCACCAAACCTACGGGTACACGACACAACCAACACCCATAGGACACAACCGACAGCCATATGATCCCAACCTAAGGCCACACCACCCAACCATCACAGAACACAACCTATGGCCATATCACATTACACACAACCTACAGGCACGTCTACCATTCTACGGCCACATGACACAACCTACCCTTTTCTCTGGCAGAGGAGGGACCACCACAAAGGGGTAAGTGACAGACAG
Organism: Rana kukunoris; assembly: GCA_029574335.1. Classification (NCBI taxonomy): domain Eukaryota; kingdom Metazoa; phylum Chordata; class Amphibia; order Anura; family Ranidae; genus Rana; species Rana kukunoris. The sequence goes on along the minus strand of JAJQKJ010001725.1, from coordinate 28,377 downwards.
GTGGTTTCTCAGCAGTTCAAACTCGCTGTACCTCCTCCAGAGAGACTCCAGGGAATTCTGCCCATCGGAGAGATTCTCCAGAGACCTGAAACAAATGTTCGGAAATATCAGACGAGCACACAGCCACACTCCAGAGCCCCGGTGTGAAACTTTCCGCCACTCCCCCACTGCTCCGTTCAGCCCTGGGAGTGCCAAGGCGTCCTCTGCAAGGTCCATGTTGCTTTAGTCAGAGGTTATTAAAGGTTGGATCTCCTCGCTTTATGATAGAAAGGGGCCAATCGCTACGGCTTTAGAGAACAGGAAGGGGAGTGGCTCATGCTCCTTGGGGGAGGTATTATTTTCAATCACGGGAGGTGGGGTCAATATTTGCAGCTAGAAAAAGAGGGGGCATTAAAGAGAACAAAACAAGCGTTTTCTTGCCTGTAAGCTGATGTCACTTAATGATCGGTCAGAAAACAACTTCATCCCTCTGAGGTGCTACAGCAAACAGGCGCGTCACTTTTCTTCAATAAACTTTATTGTACATAGGATACGACGTACAGTTCAGATCCTCCCACAGGACACTGCTCACCCCTGAAGCCTTTCACCGTAGGTCAGGGCTTATTCAAAAACGATCAGAGAACTCTATAACATAGCTTCTTTTGGGGCGAAACGCGTCAGTAGGCAGCGTCCGAAGGCTGAGAACACGCACTGTATGTCCTGAATACCATAGAGATGGCTGAGAACATGCACTGTATGTCCTGAATACCATAGAGATGGCTGAGAACATGCACTGTATGTCCTGAATACCATAGAGATGGCTGAGAACATGCACTGTATGTCCCGAATACCATAGAGATGGCTGAGAACACGCACTGTATGTCCTGCATACCATAGAGATGGCTGAGAACATGCACTGTATGTCCTGCATACCATAGAGATGGCTGAGAACATGCACTGTATGTCCTGCATACCATAGAGATGGCTGAGAACATGCACTGTATGTCCTGCATACCATAGAGATGGCTGAGAACACGCACTGTATGTCCTGAATACCATAGAGATGGCTGAGAACACGCACTGTATGTCCTGAATACCATAGAGATGGCTAAGGAACACGCACTGTATGTCCCGAATACCATAGAGATGGCTGAGAACACGCACTGTATGTCCCGAATACCATAGAGATGGCTGAGAACACGCACTGTATGTCCCGAATACCATAGAGATGGCTGAGAACATGCACTGTATGTCCTGAATACCATAGAGATGGCTGAGAACACGCACTGTATGTCCTGCATACCATAGAGATGGCTGAGAACACGCACTGTATGTCCTGCATACCATAGAGATGGCTGAGAACACGCACTGTATGTCCTGCATACCATAGAGATGGCTGAGAACACGCACTGTATGTCCTGCATACCATAGAGATGGCTGAGAACACGCACTGTATGTCCTGCATACCATAGAGATGGCTGAGAACACGCACTGTATGTCCTGCATACCATAGAGATGGCTGAGAACATGCACTGTATGTCCTGAATACCATAGAGATGGCTGAGAACACGCACTGTATGTCCTGCATACCATAGAGATGGCTGAGAACACGCACTGTATGTCCTGCATACCATAGAGATGGCTGAGAACACGCACTGTATGTCCTGCATACCATAGAGATGGCTGAGAACACGCACTGTATGTCCTGCATACCATAGAGATGGCTGAGAACACGCACTGTATGTCCTGCATACCATAGAGATGGCTGAGAACACGCACTGTATGTCCTGAATACCATAGAGATGGCTGAGAACACGCACTGTATGTCCTGAATACCATAGAGATGAATGACATCGGAAGGCAACACAATCGCTTGTCGCTGGACCTTCGTCTCAATATGTATTCAGTAACTATAGACAAACGCGGCGGCGGCCATATTTGTTCAGGGCACATGCAGCCTCCATAAATGGTCCTTTGCCATGAACTGCATGTAAACATTACATTTCTGTGCTATGCAAGGCTGAAATCCCTCCGACAAGATCGTCGGATATCAGAGAGAGAACGAAGGGAATATAGAGAGTGCCGGGCACAGCCAATCAGCGATCTCCGCAACCCGCCAGCCCTGGCCCCTCCCCCCTCACCTGGTCTCTATCAGATACGATGTGTAGGTTTCCTGCATGTTCACCGTGTTCTTCCCCGTCCGCTTCTCCGCCTCCGACACGCTGATCTCCATCTTCTTCAGTAAACATTCCTCCTCCGCCATCTGCAGGGAGACGAGAATTACAGGACCGACCGAGAATTACAGGACCGACCGACCGAGAACTACAGGACCGACCGACCGAGAACTACAGGACCGACCGACCGAGAACTACAGGACCGACCGACCGAGAACTACAGGACCGACCGAGAATTACAGGACCGACCGACCGAGAACTACAGGACCGACCGACCGAGAACTACAGGACCGACCGACCGAGAACTACAGGACCGACCGACCGAGAACTACAGGACCGACCGAGAACTACAGGACCGACCGAGAACTACAGGACCGACCGAGATGAGAACTACAGACCGACAGGACTACGACCGACCGAGAACTACACCGGAACCAGGACCGACCGAGAACTACAGGACCGGCCGAGAACTACAGGACCGGCCGAGAACTACAGGACCGACCGAGACGAGAACTACAGGACCGACCGAGATGAGAACTACAGGACCGACCGAGAACTACAGGACCGACCGAGACGAGAACTACAGGACCGACCGAGAACTACAGGACCGGCCGAGAACTACAGGACCGACCGAGACGAGAACTACAGGACCGACCGAGATGAGAACTACAGGACCGACCGAGAACTACAGGACCGACCGAGAACTACAGGACCGACCGAGACGAGAACTACAGGACCGACCGAGAACTACAGGACCGGCCGAGAACTACAGGACTACGACCGCCGAGAACTACAGGACCCGCCGAGAACTACAGGACCGGCCGGACCGACCGGCCGAGACGAGAACTACAGGACCGACTGCCGAGAACTACAGGACGAGAGAACTACAGGACCGACCGAGAACTACAGGACCGACCGAGAACTACAGACGACCGAGAACTACAGGACCGACCGAGAACTACAGGACCGACCGAGAACTACAGGACCGACCGAGAACTACAGGACCGACCGAGAACTACAGGACCGACCGAGAACTACAGGACCGACCGAGAACTACAGGACCGACCGAGACGAGAACTACAGGACCGGCCGAGAACTACAGGACCGGCCGAGAACTACAGGACCGGCCGAGAACTACAGGACCGGCCGAGAACTACAGGACCGACCGAGAACTACAGGACCGACCGAGAACTACAGGAACCGGACCGAGAACTACAGGACCGACCGAGAACTACAGGACCGACCGAGAACTACAGAGACCGACCGAGACGAGAACTACAGGACCGACCGAGAACTACAGGACCGACCGAGAACTACAGGACCGACCGAGAACTACAGGACCGACCGAGAACTACAGGACCGACCGAGAACTACAGGACCGACCGAGAACTACAGGACCGACCGAGAACTACAGGACCGAACTACAGGACCGACCGAGAACTACAGGACCGACGAGACGAGAACTACAGGACCGCCGAGAACTACAGGACCGACCGAGACGAGAACTACAGGACCGACCGAGATGAGAACTACAGGACCGACCGAGAACTACAGGACCGACCGAGACGAGAACTACAGGACCGACCGAGAACTACAGGACCGGCCGAGAACTACAGGACCGGCCGAGAACTACAGGACCGGCCGAGAACTACAGGACCGGCCGAGAACTACAGGACCGGCCGAGACGAGAACTACAGGACCGACCGAGATGAGAACTACAGGACCGACCGAGAACTACAGGACCGACCGAGAACTACAGGACCGGCCGAGAACTACAGGACCGACCGAGAACTACAGGACCGACCGAGAACTACAGGACCGACCGAGAACTACAGGACCGAGAACTACGAGAACTACAGGACCGACCGAGATGAGAACTACAGGACCGACCGAGAACTACAGGACCGACCGAGAACTACAGGACCGACCGAGACGAGAACTACAGGACCGGCCGAGAACTACAGGACCGGCCGAGAACTACAGGACCGGCCGAGAACTACAGGACCGGCCGAGAACTATAGGACCGGCCGAGAACTACAGGACCGGCCGAGAACTACAGGACCGGCCGAGAACTACAGGACCGGCCGAGAACTACAGGACCGACCGAGAACTACAGGACCGACCGAGAACTACAGGACCGACCGAGAACTACAGGACCGACCGAGAACTACAGGACCGAGACGAGAACTACAGGACCGACCGAGACGAGAACTACAGGACCGACCGAGAACTACAGGACCGACCGAGAACTACAGGACCGACCGAGAACTACAGGACCGACCGAGAACTACAGGACCGACCGAGAACTACAGGACCGACCGAGAACTACAGGACCGACCGAGAACTACAGGACCGACCGAGAACCACAGGACCGACCGAGAACTACAGGACCGACCGAGACGAGAACTACAGGACCAATCACCTCAATGTGCCCCTTATAGAGGAATCTGATCACTTGTTTGAGTGTAAGCTCCTCTGTACAGAGACTGATGTGACTGTGGGGGGGGGACATTAGAGTGTAAGCTCCTCTGTACAGAGACTGGGGGGAGGGGATGTGACTGTGGGGGGGGGGGGGGAGGGGACATTAGAGTGTAAGCTCCTCTGTACAGAGACTGATGTGACTGTGGTGGAGGGGACATTAGAGTGTAAGCTCCTCTGTACAGAGACTGATGTGACTGTGGGGGGAGGGGACATTAGAGTGTAAGCTCCTCTGTACAGAGACTGATGTGACTGTGGGGGGGGAGGGGACATTAGAGTGTAAGCTCCTCTGTACAGAGACTGATGTGACTGTGGGGGGGAGGGGACATTAGAGTGTAAGCTCCTCTGTACAGAGACTGATGTGACTGTGGGGGGGAGGGGACATTAGAGTGTAAGCTCCTCTGTACAGAGACTGATGTGACTGTGGGGGGGAGGGGACATTAGAGTGTAAGCTCCTCTGTACAGAGACTGATGTGACTGTGGGGGAGGGGACATTAGAGTGTAAGCTCCTCTGTACAGAGACTGATGTGACTGTGGGGGGGAGGGGACATTAGAGTGTAAGCTCCTCTGTACAGAGACTGATGTGACTGTGGGGGGAGGGGACATTAGAGTGTAAGCTCCTCTGTACAGAGACTGATGTGACTGTGGGGGAGGGGACATTAGAGTGTAAGCTCCTCTGTACAGACTGATGTGACTGTGGGGGGAGGGGACATTAGAGTGTAAGCTCCTCTGTACAGAGACTGATGTGGGGGGGGAGGGGACATTAGAGTGTAAGCTCCTCTGTACAGAGACTGATGTGGGGGGGAGGGGACATTAGAGTGTAAGCTCCTCTGTACAGAGACTGATGTGACTGTGAGGGGGGGGGGGGGACATTACAGTGTAAGCTCCTCTGTACAGAGACTGATGTGGGGGGGAGGGGACATTAGAGTGTAAGCTCCTCTGTACAGAGACTGATGTGGGGGGAGGGGACATTAGAGTGTAAGCTCCTCTGTACAGAAACTGATGTGACTGTGGGGGGAGGGGACATTAGAGTGTAAGCTCCTCTGGTACAGAGACTGATGTGACTGTGGGGGGGGGGGGAGGGGACATTAGAGTGTAAGCTCCTCTGTACAGAGACTGATGTGACTGTGGGGGGGAGGGGACATTAGAGTGTAAGCTCCTCTGTACAGAGACTGATGTGACTGTGGGGGGGAGGGGACATTAGAGTGTAAGCTCCTCTGTACAGAGACTGATGTGACTGTGGGGGGGAGGGGACATTAGAGTGTAAGCTCCTCTGTACAGAGACTGATGTGGGGGGGGGAGGGGACATTAGAGTGTAAGCTCCTCTGTACAGAGACTGATGTGGGGGGAGGGGACATTAGAGTGTACGCTCCTCTGTACAGAGACTGATGTGACTGTGGGGGGGAGGGGACATTAGAGTGTAAGCTCCTCTGTACAGAGACATTAGAGTGATGTGACTGTGGGGGAGGGGACATTAGAGTGTAAGCTCCTCTGTACTGATGTGACTGTGGGGGGATGTGACATTAGAATGTGGGGAGGGACAGCTCCTCTGTGAGCTCCTCTGATACAGAGTGACTGTGGGGGGGAGGGGACATTAGAGTGTAAGCTCCTCTGTACAGAGACTGATGTGACTGTGGGGGGAGGGGACATTAGAGTGTAAGCTCCTCTGTACAGAGACTGATGTGACTGTGGGGGGGAGGGGACATTAGAGTGTAAGCTCCTCTGTACAGAGACTGATGTGACTGTGGGGGGGAGGGGACATTAGAGTGTAAGCTCCTCTGTACAGAGACTGATGTGACTGTGGGGGGGAGGGGACATTAGAGTGTAAGCTCCTCTGTACAGAGACTGATGTGACTGTGGGGGGGAGGGGACATTAGAGTGTAAGCTCCTCTGTACAGAGACTGATGTGACTGTGGGGGGGAGGGGACATTAGAGTGTAAGCTCCTCTGTACAGAGACTGATGTGTCTGTGGGGGGGGGGGGGACATTAGAGTGTAAGCTCCTCTGTACAGAGACTGATGTGACTGTGGGGGGGAGGGGACATTAGAGTGTAAGCTCCTCTGTACAGACACTGATGTGTCTGTGGGGGGGGGGGGGGACATTAGAGTGTAAGCTCCTCTGTACAGAGACTGATGTGACTGTGGGGGGGGAGGGGGACATTAGAGTGTAAGCTCCTCTGTACAGAGACTGATGTGACTGTGGGGGGAGGGAGGGGACATTAGAGTGTAAGCTCCTCTGTACAGAGACTGATGTGACTGTGGGGGGGGGGGGGGGACATTAGAGTGTAAGCTCCTCTGTGTACAGAGACTGATGTGACTGGGGAGTGGGGGGGGAGGGGGACATTAGAGTGTAAGCTCCTCTGTACAGAGACTGGTGTGACTGTGGGGGGGAGGGGACATTAGAGTGTAAGCTCCTCTGTACAGAGACTGATGTGACTGTGGGGAGGGGACATTAGAGTGTAAGCTCCTCTGTACAGAGACTGATGTGACTGTGTGGGGGGAGGGGACATTAGAGTGTAAGCTCCTCTGTACACAGAGACTGATGTGACTGTGGGGGGGGAGGGGACATTAGAGTGTAAGCTCCTCTGTACAGAGACTGATGTGGGGGGGGGGGAGGGGATATTAGAGTGTAAGCTCCTCTGTACAGAGACTGATGTGACTGTGGGGGGGAGGGGGGACATTAGAGTGTAAGCTCCTCTGTACACCGCTCTGGGTGGGGGGAGGGGACAGTGATACCTCCGGTGGGCTCCCAGGCTCCTCCTCCGCACCGAATAGCCCGACTGGCTCCTCCTCTCCGCTCATCTCGGTGATTCTCAGCCACTTCCGCCCTTCTTCTCCTCCCGTGACCACTTCCGGTACAAAGCTCCTCCCCTTCACCGCGGAGACACCGCCCTTAGTAAGAAGGGGAGAAAAGTACACGCCTCCTATCCGCCCACGCCGCTCAGACAACCCCGCCCCTCCACGACCTCACACCGCCCACCCCTGGCCTTGGCCCGCCCATCGTTCTCTGATCGGCGTAGTCGGACCGCCCACACAGGCTCGTTCCCGTACATAGAGTGCGCGGCTCCGCTCATTTCAATGACAGGCTGGTCAGCTGACCAGGACACACTCAGCCCCGCCCCTCAGCAGACTGGCACCCTCCATGTAGGCGGAGGAGGTCCTCTCTGTGAGGGGAGTGGTTGGAGGAGGTCCTCTCTGTGAGGGGTGTGGTTGGAGGGGGTCCTCTCTGTGAGGGGTGTGGTTGGAGGAGGTCCTCTCTGTGAGGGGTGTGGTTGGAGGGGGTCCTCTCTGTGAGGGGTGTGGTTGGAGGAGGTCCTCTCTGTGAGGGGTGTGGTTGGAGGAGGTCCTCTCTGTGAGGGGAGTGGTTGGAGGGGGTCCTCTCTGTGAGGGGTGTGGTTGGAGGAGGTTCTCTCTGTGAGGGGTGTGGTTGGAGGAGGTCCTCTCTGTGAGTGGTGTGGTTGGAGGAGGTCCTCTCTGTGAGGGGTGTGGTTGGAGGAGATTCTCTCTGTGAGGGGTGTGGTTGGAGGAGGTCCTCTCTGTGAGGGGTGCGGTTGGAGGAGGTTCTCTCTGTGAGGGGTGTGGTTGGAGGAGGTCCTCTCTGTGAGGGAGTGGTTGGAGGAGGTCCTCTCTGTGAGGGGCGTGGTAGGGGGTCTTCTCTGTGAGGGGTGTGGTTGGAGGAGGTCCTCTCTGTGAGGGGTGTGGTTGGAGGAGGTTCTCTCTGTGAGGGGTGTGGTTGGAGGAGGTCCTCTCTGTGAGGGGAGTGGTTGGAGGAGGTCCTCTCTGTGAGGGGAGTGGTTGGAGGGGGTCCTCTCTGTGAGGGGTGTGGTTGGAGGAGGTTCTCTCTGTGAGGGGTGTGGTTGGAGGAGGTCTTCTCTGTGAGGGGTGTGGTTGGAGGAGGTCCTCTCTGTGAGGGGTGTGGTTGGAGGAGGTCCTCTCTGTGAGAGGTGTGGTTGGAGGAGGTCCTCTCTGTGAGGGGTGTGGTTGGAGGAGGTTCTCTCTGTGAGGGTGTGGTTGGAGGAGGTCCTCTCTGTGAGGGGTGTGGTTGGAGGAGGTTCTCTCTGTGAGGGGTGTGGTTGGAGGAGGTCCTCTCTGTGAGGGGATGTTGGAGGAGGTCCTCTCTGTGAGGGCGTGGTTGGAGGAGGTCCTCTCTGTGAGGAGTGGTTGGAGGAGGTCCTCTCTGTGAGGGGAGTGGTTGGAGGAGGTCCTCTCTGTGAGAGGTGTGGTTGGAGGAGGTCCTCTCTGTGAGGGGTGTGGTTGGAGGAGGTTCTCTCTGTGAGGGGTGTGGTTGGAGGAGGTCCTCTCTGTGAGGGGTGTGGTTGGAGGAGGTTCTCTCTGTGAGGGGTGTGGTTGGAGGAGGTCCTCTCTGTGAGGGGAGTGGTTGGAGGAGGTCCTCTCTGTGAGGGGCGTGGTTGGAGGAGGTCCTCTCTGTGAGGGGAGTGGTTGGAGGAGGTCCTCTCTGTGAGGGGAGTGGTTGGAGGAGGTCCTCTCTGTGAGGGGTGTGGTTGGAGGAGGTCCTCTCTGTGGGGGGTGTGTTGGAGGAGGTCCTCTCTTGTGAGGGGCGTGGTTGGAGGAGGTCTTCTCTGTGAGGTGTGGTTGGAGGAGGTCCTCTCTGTGAGGGGTGTGTGGTTGGAGGAGGTCCTCTCTGTGGGGGGGGGGGGGTGGAGGAGGTCCTCTCTGTGAGGGGTGTGGTTGGAGGAGGTTCTCTCTGTGAGGGGTGTGGTTGGAGGAGGTCCTCTCTGTGAGGGGTGTGGTTGGAGGAGGTCCTCTCTGTGAGGGGAGTGGTTGGAGGAGGTCCTCTCTGTGAGGGGAGTGGTTGGAGGAGGTCCTCTCTGTGAGGGGTGTGGTTGGCTGAGGTCCTCTCTGTGAGGGGTGTGGTTGGAGGAGGTCCTCTCTGTGAGGGGTGTGGTTGGAGGAGGTTCTCTCTGTGAGGGGTGTGGTTGGAGGAGGTCCTCTCTGTGAGGGGAGTGGTTGGAGGAGGTCCTCTCTGTGAGGGGTGTGGTTGGAGGGGGTCCTCTCTGTGAGGGGAGTGGTTGGAGGAGGTCTTCTCTGTGAGGGGTGTGGTTGGAGGAGGTCCTCTCTGTGAGGGGTGTGGTTGGAGGAGGTCCCCTCTGTGAGGGTGTGGAGGAGGTCCTCTCTGTGAGGGGAGTGGTTGGAGGAGGTCCTCTCTGTGAGGGTGTGGTTGGAGGAGGTCCTCTCTGTGAGGTGTGGTTGGAGGAGGTCCTCTCTGTGAGGGGTGTGGTTGGAGGAGGTCCTCTCTGTGAGGGAGTGGTTGGAGGAGGTCCTCTCTGTGAGGGGTGTGGTTGGAGGAGGTCCTCTCTGTGAGGGGTGTGGTTGGAGGAGGTCCTCTCTGTGAGGGGTGTGGTTGGAGGAGGTCCTCTCTGTGAGGGGTGTGGTTGGAGGAGGTTCTCTCTGTGAGGGGTGTGGTTGGAGGAGGTCCTCTCTGTGAGGGGAGTGGTTGGAGGAGGTCCTCTCTGTGAGGGGTGTGGTTGGAGGGGGTCCTCTCTGTGAGGGGTGTGGTTGGAGGAGGTCTTCTCTGTGAGGGGTGTGGTTGGAGGAGGTCCTCTCTGTGAGGGGTGTGGTTGGAGGAGGTCCTCTCTGTGAGGGGAGTGGTTGGAGGAGGTCCTCTCTGTGAGGGGTGTGGTTGGAGGGGGTCCTCTCTGTGAGGGGTGTGGTTGGAGGAGGTCTTCTCTGTGAGGGGTGTGGTTGGAGGAGGTCCTCTCTGTGAGGGGTGTGGTTGGAGGAGGTCCTCTTCTCTGTGAGGGGAGTGGTTGGAGGAGGTCCTCTTCTCTGTGAGGGGTGTAGTTGGAGGAGGTCCTCTTCTCTGTGAGGGGCTTGGTTGGAGGAGGTCCTCTTCTCTGTGAGGGGCGTGGTTGGAGGAGGTCCTCTTCTCTGTGAGGGGTGTGGTTGGAGGGGGTTCTCTCTGTGAGGGGTGTGGTTGGAGGAGGTCCTCTTCTCTGTGAGGGGCGTGGTTGGAGGAGGTCCTCTTCTCTGTGAGGGGCGTGGTTGGAGGAGGTCCTCTTCTCTGTGAGGGGTGTGGTTGGAGGGGGTCCTCTCTGTGAGGAGTGTGGTTGGAGGAGGTCCTCTCTGTGAGGGGTGTGGTTGGAGGAGGTCCCCTCTGTGAGGGGTGTGGTTGGAGGAGGTCCTCTCTGTGAGGGGTGTGGTTGGAGGAGGTCCTCTCTGTGAGGGGTGTGGTTGGAGGAGGTCCTCTTCTCTGTGAGGGGTGTGGTTGGAGGGGGTCCTCTCTGTGAGGGGTGTGGTTGGAGGAGGTCTTCTCTGTGAGGGGTGTGGTTGGAGGAGGTCCTCTCTGTGAGGGGTGTGGTTGGAGGAGGTCCTCTTCTCTGTGAGGGAAGTGGTTGGAGGAGGTTCTCTCTGTGAGGGGTGTGGTTGGAGGAGGTCCTCTCTGTGAGGGGTGTGGTTGGAGGAGGTCCTCTTCTCTGTGAGGGGAGTGGTTGGAGGAGGTCCTCTTCTCTGTGAGGGGAGTGGTTGGAGGAGGTTCTCTCTGTAAGGGGTGTGGTTGGAGGAGGTCCCCTATGTGAGGGGTGTGGTTGGAGGGGGTCCTCTCTGTGAGGGGTGTGGTTGGAGGAGGTCTTCTCTGTGAGGGGTGTGGTTGGAGGAGGTCCTCTCTGTGAGGGGTGTGGTTGGAGGAGGTCCTCTTCTCTGTGAGGGGAGTGGTTGGAGGAGGTTCTCTCTGTGAGGGGTGTGGTTGGAGGAGGTCCTCTCTGTGAGGGGTGTGGTTGGAGGAGGTCCTCTTCTCTGTGAGGGGCGTGGTTGGAGGAGGTCCTCTTCTCTGTGAGGGGTGTGGTTGGAGGGGGTCTTCTCTGTGAGGGGTGTGGTTGGAGGAGGTCCTCTCTGTGAGGGGTGTGGTTGGAGGAGGTCCTCTTCTCTGTGAGGGGCGTGGTTGGAGGAGGTCCTCTTCTCTGTGAGGGGTGTGGTTGGAGGGGGTCCTCTCTGTGAGGGGTGTGGTTTGAGGAGGTCCTCTCTGTGAGGGGTGTGGTTGGAGGAGGTCCCCTCTGTGAGGGGTGTGGTTGGAGGAGGTCCCCTCTGTGAGGGGTGTGGTTGGAGGAGGTCCCCTCTGTGAGGGGTGTGGTTGGAGGAGGTCCTCTCTGTAAGGGGTGTGGTTGGAGGAGGTCCTCTTCTCTGTGAGGGGTGTGGTTGGAGGGGGTCCTCTCTGTGAGGGGTGTGGTTGGAGGAGGTCCCCTCTGTGAGGGGTGTGGTTGGAGGAGGTTCTCTCTGTGAGGGGTGTGGTTGGAGGAGGTCCTCTTCTCTGTGAGGGCAGTGGTTGGAGGAGGTCCTCTTCTCTGTGAGGGGAGTGGTTGGAGGAGGTTCTCTCTGTAAGGGGTGTGGTTGGAGGAGGTCCTATCTGTGAGGGGAGTGGTTGGAGGAGGTCCTCTCTGTGAGGGGTGTGGTTGGAGGAGGTCCTCTCTGTGAAGGGGGTGGTTGGAGGAGGTCCTCTCTGTGAGGGGTGTGGTTGGAGGAGGTCCTCTCTGTGGGGGGAGTGGTTGGAGGAGGTCCTCTCTGTGAGGGGTGTGGTTGGAGGAGGTCCTCTCTGTGAGGGGTGTGGTTGGAGGAGGTCCTCTCTGTGAGGGGAGTGGTTGGACGAGGTGCTCTCTGTGAGGGGTGTGGTTGGAGGAGGTCCTCTCTGTGAGGGGTGTGGTTGGAGGAGGTCCTCTGTGAGAGGTGTGGTTGGAGGAGGTTCTCTCTGTGAGGGGTGTGGATGGAGGAGGTCCTCTCTGTGAGGGGTGTGGTTGGAGGAGGTCCTCTCTGTGAGGGGTGTGGTTGGAGGAGGTCCTCTCTGTGAGGGGTGTGGTTGGAGGAGGTCCTCTCCTTTGTGAGGGGTGTGGTTGGAGGAGGTCCTCTCCTTTGTGAGGGGTGTGGTTGGAGGAGCCCTTCTCTATATGTTTTAATACTTCTTACCTTTTCTAGTTGTTACTTTGCTGCGGGTTCATACATAGGACTCTGTAAGGTTGTTTCCAATGTGCTATTTTGGGGAACCTACAATGCCCCCCCCTAAACCCTGAAATCTTTAACCCTCTAACCACACCCCTCACAGAGGAGAGGACCTCCTCCAACCACACCCCTTACAGAGGACCTCCTCTAACCACTCTCCTCACAGAGGAGAAGAGCTCCTCTAAACATTACCCTCACAGAGAGGACCTCCTCTAACCACACCCCTCACAGAGAGGACCTCCTCCAACCACACCCCTCACAGAGAGGACCTCCTCTAACCACACCCCTCACAGAGAGGACCTCCTCCAACCTCAGCAGACGGAGAGACCCAACAGACGGAGAGACCCAACAGACGGAGAGACCCAGGAGACGGAGAGACCCAGGAGACGGAGAGACCCAGGAGACGGAGAGACCCAACAGACGGAGAGACCCAACAGACGGAGAGACCCAGGAGACGGAGAGACCCACCAGACGGAGAGACCCAGGAGACGAAGAGACCCAACAGACGGAGAGACCCAGGAGACGAAGAGACCCAATAGACGAAGAGACCCAATAGATGAAGAGACCCAACAGACGGAGAGACCCAGGAGACGGAGAGACTCAGGAGACGGAGAGACCCAGGAGACGGAGAGACCCAGGAGACGGAGAGACCCAGGAGACGGAGAGACCCAACAGACGGAGAGACCCAACAGACGGAGAGACCCAGGAGACGAAGAGACCCAGGAGATGGAGAGACCCAGGAGACGGAGAGACCCAACAGACAAAGATTCCCAGGAGACGGAGAGACCCAACAGACGGAGAGACCCAACAGATGGAGAGACCCAACAGACAGAGAGACCCAACAGACGGAGAGACCCAACAGACGGAGAGACCCAGGAGACGGAGAGACCCAGGAGACGAAGAGACCCAACAGACGAAGAGACCCAACAGACGAAGAGACCCAACAGACGGAGGGACCCAACAGACGGAGAGACCCAACAGACGGAGAGACCCAACAGACGGAGAGACCCAACAGACGGAGAGACCCAACAGACGGAGAGACCCAACAGACGGAGAGACCCAACAGACGGAGAGACCCAACAGACGGAGAGACCCAGGAGACGGAGGACCCAACAGACGGAGAGACCCAACAGACGGAGAGACCCAACAGACAGAGACCCAACAGATGGAGAGACCCAACAGACGGAGAGACCCAACAGACGGAGAGACCCAACAGACGGAGAGACCCAACAGACGGAGAAACCCAACAGACAAAGAGACCCAGGAGACGGAGAGACCGAGGAGACGGAGAGACCCAACAGACGAAGAGACCCAGGAGACGGAGAGACCCAACAGACGGAGAGACCCAACAGACGGAGAGACCCAGGAGACGGAGAGACCCAGGGGACGGAGAGACCCAGGAGACGGAGAGACCCAGGAGACGAAGAGACCCAGGAGACGGAGATACCCAGGAGACGGAGAGACCCAGGAGACGGAGAGACCCAGGAGACGGAGAGACCCAGGAGACGGAGAGACCCAGGAGACGGAGAGACCCAACAGACGGAGAGACCCAACAGACGGAGAGACCCAACAGACGGAGAGACCCAACAGACGGAGAGACCCAACAGACGGAGACACCCAGGAGACGGAGAGACCCAACAGACGGAGAGACCCAACAGATGGAGAGACCCAACAGACGGAGAGACCCAACAGACGGAGAGACCCAGGAGACGGAGAGACCCAACAGACGGAGAGACCCAACAGACGGAGAGACCCAACAGACGGAGAGACCCAACAGACGGAGAGACCCAACAGACGGAGAGACCCAGGAGACGGAGAGACCCAGGAGACGAAGAGACCCAACAGACGGAGAGACCCAGGAGACGAAGAGACCCAACAGACGGAGAGACCCAGGAGACGAAGAGACCCAATAGACGAAGAGACCCAATAGACGAAGAGACCCAACAGACGGAGAGACCCAGGAGACGGAGAGACCCAGGAGACGGAGAGACCCAGGAGACGGAGAGACCCAGGAGACGGAGAGACCCAACAGACGGAGAGACCCAACAGACAGAGACACCCAGGAGACGGAGAGACCCAACAGACGGAGAGACCCAACAGACGGAGAGACCCAGGAGACGAAGAGACCCAGGAGATGGAGAGACCCAGGAGACGGAGAGACCCAACAGACAAAGATTCCCAGGAGACGGAGAGACCCAACAGACGGAGAGACCCAACAGATGGAGAGACCCAACAGACGGAGAGACCCAGGAGACGGAGAGACCCAGGAGACGAAGAGACCCAACAGACGAAGAGACCCAACAGACGAAGAGACCCAACAGACGGAGGGACCCAACAGACGGAGAGACCCAACAGACGGAGAGACCCAACAGACGGAGAGACCCAACAGACGGAGAGACCCAACAGACGGAGAGACCCAACAGACGGAGAGACCCAACAGACGGAGAGACCCAGGAGACGGAGAGACCCAACAGACGGAGAGACCCAACAGACGGAGAGACCCAACAGACGGAGAGACCCAACAGATGGAGAGACCCAACAGACGGAGAGACCCAACAGACGGAGAGACCCAACAGACGGAGAGACCCAACAGACGGAGAAACCCAACAGACAAAGAGACCCAGGAGACGGAGAGACCGAGGAGACGGAGAGACCCAACAGACGAAGAGACCCAGGAGACGGAGAGACCCAACAGACGGAGAGACCCAACAGACGGAGAGACCCAGGAGACGGAGAGACCCAGGGGACGGAGAGACCCAGGAGACGGAGAGACCCAGGAGACGAAGAGACCCAGGAGACGGAGATACCCAGGAGACGGAGAGACCCAGGAGACGGAGAGACCCAGGAGACGGAGAGACCCAGGAGACGGAGAGACCCAGGAGACGGAGAGACCCAGGAGAACGGAGAGACCCAACAGACGGAGAGACCCAACAGACGGAGAGACCCAACAGACGGAGAGACCCAACAGACGGAGAGACCCAGGAGACGGAGAGACCCAACAGACGGAGAGACCCAACAGATGGAGAGACCCAACAGACGGAGAGACCCAACAGACGGAGAGACCCAGGAGACGGAGAGACCCAACAGACGGAGAGACCCAACAGACGGAGAGACCCAACAGACGGAGAGACCCAACAGACGGAGAGACCCAGGAGACAGAGAGACCCAACAGACGGAGAGACCCAACAGACGGAGAGACCCAACAGACGGAGAGACCCAACAGACGGAGAGACCCAACAGACGGAGAGACCCAGGAGACGGAGAGACCCAACAGACGGAGAGACCCAGGAGACGGAGAGACCCAACAGACGGAGAGACCCAGGAGACGGAGAGACCCAACAGACGGAGAGACCCAACAGACGGAGAGACCCAACAGACGGAGAGACCCAACAGACGGAGAGACCCAACAGACGGAGAGACCCAACAGACGGAGAGACCCAGGAGACGGAGAGACCCAGGAGACGGAGAGACCCAGGAGACGGAGAGACCCAGGAGACGGAGAGACCCAGGAGACGGAGAGACCCAACAGACGGAGAGACCCAACAGACGGAGAGACCCAACAGACGGAGAGACCCAACAGACGGAGAGACCCAGGAGACGAAGAGACCCAGGAGACGGAGAGACCGAGGAGACGGAGAGACCCAACAGACGAAGAGACCCAGGAGACGGAGAGACCCAACAGACGGAGAGACCCAACAGACGGAGAGACCCAACAGACGGAGAGACCCAGGAGACGGAGAGACCCAGGAGACGGAGAGACCCAGGAGACGGAGAGACCCAGGAGACGAAGAGACCCAGGAGACGAAGAGACCCAGGAGACGGAGATACCCAGGAGACGGAGATACCCAGGAGACGGAGATACCCAGGAGACGGAGAGACCCAGGAGACGGAGAGACCCAGGAGACGGAGAGACCCAGGAGACGGAGAGACCCAACAGACGGAGAGACCCAGGAGACGGAGAGACCCAGGAGACGGAGAGACCCAGGAGACGGAGAGACCCAACAGACGGAGAGACCCAACAGACGGAGAGACCCAACAGACGGAGACACCCAGGAGACGGAGAGACCCAACAGATGGAGAGACCCAACAGACGGAGAGACCCAGGAGACGGAGAGACCCAACAGACGCAGAGACCCAACAGACGCAGAGACCCAACAGACGGAGAGACCCAGGAGACGGAGAGACCCAACAGACGGAGAGACCCAACAGACGGAGAGACCCAGGAGACGGAGAGACCCAACAGACCGAGAGACCCACCAGACGGAGAGACCCAGGAGACGGAGAGACCCAACAGACGGAGAGACCCAGGAGACGGAGAGACCCAACAGACGGAGAGACCCAACAGACGGAGAGACCCAACAGACAGAGAGACCCAACAGACGGAGAGACCCAACAGACGGAGAGACCCAGGAGACGGAGAGACCCAGGAGACGGAGAGACCCACCAGACGGAGAGACCCAACAGACGGAGAGACCCAACAGACGGAGAGACCCAACAGACGGAGAGACCCAACAGACGGAGAGACCCAACAGACGGAGAGACCCAGGAGACGGAGAGACCCAGGAGACGGAGAGACCCACCAGACGGAGAGACCCAACAGACGGAGAGACCCAACAGACGGAGAGACCCAACAGACGGAGAGACCCAACAGACGGAGCGACCCAACAGACGGAGAGACCCAACAGACGGAGAGACCCAACAGACGGAGAGACCCAGCAGACGGAGAGACCCAGGAGACGGAGAGACCCAACAGACGGAGAGACCCAGGAGACGGAGAGACCCAACAGACGGAGAGACCCAACAGACGGAGAGACCCAACAGACGGAGAGACCCAGGAGACGGAGAGACCCAGGAGACGGAGAGACCCAGGAGACGAAGAGACCCAGGAGACGAAGAGACCCAGGAGACGGAGATACCCAGGAGACGGAGAGACCCAGGAGACGGAGAGACCCAGGAGACGGAGAGACCCAGGAGACGGAGAGACCCAGGAGACGGAGAGACCCAACAGACGAGAGACCCAACAGACGGAGAGACCCAACAGACGGAGACACCCAGGAGACGGAGAGACCCAACAGACGGAGAGACCCAACAGACGGAGAGACCCAACAGACGGAGAGACCCAGGAGACGGAGAGACCCAACAGACGGAGAGACCCAACAGACGGAGAGACCCAACAGACGGAGAGACCCAGGAGACGGAGAGACCCAGGAGACGGAGAGACCCAACAGACGGAGAGACCCACCAGACGGAGAGACCCAGGAGACGGAGAGACCCAGGAGACGGAGAGACCCAGGAGACGGAGGGACCCAACAGACGAGAGACCCAACAGACGGAGAGACCCAACAGACGGAGAGACCCAACAGACGGAGAGACCCAACAGACGGAGAGACCCAGGAGACGGAGAGACCCAGGAGACGGAGAGACCCACCAGACGGAGAGACCCAACAGACGGAGAGACCCAACAGACGGAGAGACCCAACAGACGGAGAGACCCAACAGACGGAGAGACCCAGCAGACGGAGAGACCCAGCAGACGGAGAGACCCAGGAGACGGAGAAACCCAACAGACGGAGAGACCCAACAGACGGAGAGACCCAACAGACGGAGAGACCCAGGAGACGGAGAGACCCAGGAGACGGAGAGACCCAGGAGACGGAGAGACCCAACAGACGGAGAGACCCAACAGACGGAGAGACCCAGGAGACGGAGAGACCCAGCAGACGGAGAGACCCAGGAGACGGAGAGACCCAACAGACGGAGAGACCCAACAGACGGAGAGACCCAACAGACGGAGAGACCCAGGAGACGGAGAGACCCAGGAGACGGAGATACCCAGGAGACGGAGAGACCCAGGAGACGGAGAGACCCAGGAGACGGAGAGACCCAGGAGACGGAGAGACCCAGGAGACGGAGAGACCCAGGAGACGAAGAGACCCAACAGACGGAGAGACCCAACAGACGGAGAGACCCAACAGACAGAGACACCCAGGAGACGGAGAGACCCAACAGATGGAGAGACCCAACAGACGGAGAGACCCAGGAGACGGAGAGACCCAACAGACGCAGAGACCCAACAGACGGAGAGACCCAGGAGACGGAGAGACCCAACAGACGGAGAGACCCAACAGACGGAGAGACCCAACAGACGGAGAGACCCAGGAGACGGAGAGACCCAACAGACGGAGAGACCCACCAGACGGAGAGACCCAGGAGACGGAGAGACCCAGGAGACGGAGAGACCCAACAGACGCAGAGACCCAACAGACGGAGAGACCCAGGAGACGGAGAGACCCAACAGACGGAGAGACCCAACAGACGGAGAGACCCAACAGACGGAGAGACCCAACAGACGGAGAGACCCAACAGACGGAGAGACCCAGGAGATGGAGAGACCCAGGAGACGGAGAGACCCAGGAGACGGAGAGACCCAACAGACGGAGAGACCCAACAGACGGAGAGACCCAACAGACGGAGAGACCCAACAGACGGAGAGACCCAGCAGACGGAGAGACCCAGGAGACGGAGAGACCCAACAGACGGAGAGACCCAACAGACGGAGAGACCCAACAGACGGAGAGACCCAGGAGACGGAGAGACCCAACAGACGGAGAGACCCAACAGACGGAGAGACCCAACAGACGGAGAGACCCAACAGATGGAGAGACCCAACAGACGGAGAGACCCAACAGACGGAGAGACCCAACAGACGGAGAGACCCAACAGACGGAGAGACCCAACAGACGGAGAGACCCAACAGACGGAGAAACCCAACAGACAAAGAGACCCAGGAGACGGAGAGACCGAGGAGACGGAGAGACCCAACAGACGAAGAGACCCAGGAGACGGAGAGACCCAACAGACGGAGAGACCCAACAGATGGAGAGACCCAGGAGACGGAGAGACCCAGGGGACGGAGAGACCCAGGAGACGGAGAGACCCAGGAGACGAAGAGACCCAGGAGACGGAGATACCCAGGAGACGGAGAGACCCAGGAGACGGAGAGACCCAGGAGACGGAGAGACCCAGGAGACGGAGAGACCCAGGAGACGGAGAGACCCAACAGACGGAGAGACCCAACAGACGGAGAGACCCAACAGACGGAGAGACCCAACAGACGGAGACACCCAGGAGACGGAGAGACCCAACAGACGGAGAGACCCAACAGATGGAGAGACCCAACAGACGGAGAGACCCAACAGACGGAGAGACCCAGGAGACGGAGAGACCCAACAGACGGAGAGACCCAACAGACGGAGAGACCCAACAGACGGAGAGACCCAACAGACGGAGAGACCCAACAGACGGAGAGACCCAGGAGACGGAGAGACCCAGGAGATGAAGAGACCCAACAGACGGAGAGACCCAGGAGACGAAGAGACCCAACAGACGGAGAGACCCAGGAGACGAAGAGACCCAATAGACGAAGAGACCCAATAGACGAAGAGACCCAACAGACGGAGAGACCCAGGAGACGGAGAGACCCAGGAGACGGAGAGACCCAGGAGACGGAGAGACCCAGGAGACGGAGAGACCCAACAGACGGAGAGACCCAACAGACAGAGACACCCAGGAGACGGAGAGACCCAACAGACGGAGAGACCCAACAGACGGAGAGACCCAGGAGACGAAGAGACCCAGGAGATGGAGAGACCCAGGAGACGGAGAGACCC
This sequence comes from Rana kukunoris, assembly GCA_029574335.1. Lineage (NCBI taxonomy): Eukaryota > Metazoa > Chordata > Amphibia > Anura > Ranidae > Rana > Rana kukunoris. Next base: position 8,131 of record JAJQKJ010001725.1, on the reverse strand, counting down.
AACAGACAAAGATTCCCAGGAGACGGAGAGACCCAACAGACGGAGAGACCCAACAGATGGAGAGACCCAACAGACGGAGAGACCCAGGAGACGGAGAGACCCAGGAGACGAAGAGACCCAACAGACGAAGAGACCCAACAGACGAAGAGACCCAACAGACGGAGGGACCCAACAGACGGAGAGACCCAACAGACGGAGAGACCCAACAGACGGAGAGACCCAACAGACGGAGAGACCCAACAGACGGAGAGACCCAACAGACGGAGAGACCCAACAGACGGAGAGACCCAACAGACGGAGAGACCCAGGAGACGGAGAGACCCAACAGACGGAGAGACCCAACAGACGGAGAGACCCAACAGACGGAGAGACCCAACAGACGGAGAGACCCAACAGACGGAGACCCAACAGACGGAGAGACCCAACAGACGGAGAGACCCAACAGACGGAGAAACCCAACAGACAAAGAGACCCAGGAGACGGAGAGACCGAGGAGACGGAGAGACCCAACAGACGAAGAGACCCAGGAGACGGAGAGACCCAACAGACGGAGAGACCCAACAGACGGAGAGACCCAGGAGACGGAGAGACCCAGGGGACGGAGAGACCCAGGAGACGGAGAGACCCAGGAGACGAAGAGACCCAGGAGACGGAGATACCCAGGAGACGGAGAGACCCAGGAGACGGAGAGACCCAGGAGACGGAGAGACCCAGGAGACGGAGAGACCCAGGAGACGGAGAGACCCAGGAGACGGAGAGACCCAACAGACGGAGAGACCCAACAGACGGAGAGACCCAACAGACGGAGAGACCCAACAGACGGAGAGACCCAGGAGACGGAGAGACCCAACAGACGGAGAGACCCAACAGATGGAGAGACCCAACAGACGGAGAGACCCAACAGACGGAGAGACCCAGGAGACGGAGAGACCCAACAGACGGAGAGACCCAACAGACGGAGAGACCCAACAGACGGAGAGACCCAACAGACGGAGAGACCCAGGAGACAGAGAGACCCAACAGACGGAGAGACCCAACAGACGGAGAGACCCAACAGACGGAGAGACCCAACAGACGGAGAGACCCAACAGACGGAGAGACCCAGGAGACGGAGAGACCCAACAGACGGAGAGACCCAGGAGACGGAGAGACCCAACAGACGGAGAGACCCAGGAGACGGAGAGACCCAACAGACGGAGAGACCCAACAGACGGAGAGACCCAACAGACGGAGAGACCCAACAGACGGAGAGACCCAACAGACGGAGAGACCCAGGAGACGGAGAGACCCAGGAGACGGAGAGACCCAGGAGACGGAGAGACCCAGGAGACGGAGAGACCCAGGAGACGGAGAGACCCAGGAGACGGAGAGACCCAACAGACGGAGAGACCCAACAGACGGAGAGACCCAACAGACGGAGAGACCCAACAGACGGAGAGACCCAGGAGACGAAGAGACCCAGGAGACGGAGAGACCGAGGAGACGGAGAGACCCAACAGACGAAGAGACCCAGGAGACGGAGAGACCCAACAGACGGAGAGACCCAACAGACGGAGAGACCCAGGAGACGGAGAGACCCAGGAGACGGAGAGACCCAGGAGACGGAGAGACCCAGGAGACGAAGAGACCCAGGAGACGGAGATACCCAGGAGACGGAGATACCCAGGAGACGGAGATACCCAGGAGACGGAGAGACCCAGGAGACGGAGAGACCCAGGAGACGGAGAGACCCAGGAGACGGAGAGACCCAACAGACGGAGAGACCCAGGAGACGGAGAGACCCAGGAGACGGAGAGACCCAGGAGACGGAGAGACCCAGGAGACGGAGAGACCCAACAGACGGAGAGACCCAACAGACGGAGAGACCCAACAGACGGAGACACCCAGGAGACGGAGAGACCCAACAGATGGAGAGACCCAACAGACGGAGAGACCCAGGAGACGGAGAGACCCAACAGACGCAGAGACCCAACAGACGCAGAGACCCAACAGACGGAGAGACCCAGGAGACGGAGAGACCCAACAGACGGAGAGACCCAACAGACGGAGAGACCCAACAGACGGAGAGACCCAGGAGACGGAGAGACCCAACAGACCGAGAGACCCACCAGACGGAGAGACCCAGGAGACGGAGAGACCCAACAGACGGAGAGACCCAGGAGACGGAGAGACCCAACAGACGGAGAGACCCAACAGACGGAGAGACCCAACAGACAGAGAGACCCAACAGACGGAGAGACCCAACAGACGGAGAGACCCAGGAGACGGAGAGACCCAGGAGACGGAGAGACCCACCAGACGGAGAGACCCAACAGACGGAGAGACCCAACAGACGGAGAGACCCAACAGACGGAGAGACCCAACAGACGGAGAGACCCAGGAGACGGAGAGACCCAGGAGACGGAGAGACCCACCAGACGGAGAGACCCAACAGACGGAGAGACCCAACAGACGGAGAGACCCAACAGACGGAGAGACCCAACAGACGGAGCGACCCAACAGACGGAGAGACCCAACAGACGGAGAGACCCAACAGACGGAGAGACCCAGCAGACGGAGAGACCCAGGAGACGGAGAGACCCAACAGACGGAGAGACCCAGGAGACGGAGAGACCCAACAGACGGAGAGACCCAACAGACGGAGAGACCCAACAGACGGAGAGACCCAGGAGACGGAGAGACCCAGGAGACGGAGAGACCCAGGAGACGAAGAGACCCAGGAGACGAAGAGACCCAGGAGACGGAGATACCCAGGAGACGGAGAGACCCAGGAGACGGAGAGACCCAGGAGACGGAGAGACCCAGGAGACGGAGAGACCCAGGAGACGGAGAGACCCAACAGACGGAGAGACCCAACAGACGGAGAGACCCAACAGACGGAGACACCCAGGAGACGGAGAGACCCAACAGACGGAGAGACCCAACAGACGGAGAGACCCAACAGACGGAGAGACCCAGGAGACGGAGAGACCCAACAGACGGAGAGACCCAACAGACGGAGAGACCCAACAGACGGAGAGACCCAGGAGACGGAGAGACCCAGGAGACGGAGAGACCCAACAGACGGAGAGACCCACCAGACGGAGAGACCCAGGAGACGGAGAGACCCAGGAGACGGAGAGACCCAGGAGACGGAGGGACCCAACAGACGGAGAGACCCAACAGACGGAGAGACCCAACAGACGGAGAGACCCAACAGACGGAGAGACCCAACAGACGGAGAGACCCAGGAGACGGAGAGACCCAGGAGACGGAGAGACCCACCAGACGGAGAGACCCAACAGACGGAGAGACCCAACAGACGGAGAGACCCAACAGACGGAGAGACCCAACAGACGGAGAGACCCAGCAGACGGAGAGACCCAGCAGACGGAGAGACCCAGGAGACGGAGAAACCCAACAGACGGAGAGACCCAACAGACGGAGAGACCCAACAGACGGAGAGACCCAGGAGACGGAGAGACCCAGGAGACGGAGAGACCCAGGAGACGGAGAGACCCAACAGACGGAGAGACCCAACAGACGGAGAGACCCAGGAGACGGAGAGACCCAGCAGACGGAGAGACCCAACAGACGGAGAGACCCAACAGACGGAGAGACCCAACAGACGGAGAGACCCAACAGACGGAGAGACCCAGGAGACGGAGAGACCCAGGAGACGGAGATACCCAGGAGACGGAGAGACCCAGGAGACGGAGAGACCCAGGAGACGGAGAGACCCAGGAGACGGAGAGACCCAGGAGACGGAGAGACCCAGGAGACGAAGAGACCCAACAGACGGAGAGACCCAACAGACGGAGAGACCCAACAGACAGAGACACCCAGGAGACGGAGAGACCCAACAGATGGAGAGACCCAACAGACGGAGAGACCCAGGAGACGGAGAGACCCAACAGACGCAGAGACCCAACAGACGGAGAGACCCAGGAGACGGAGAGACCCAACAGACGGAGAGACCCAACAGACGGAGAGACCCAACAGACGGAGAGACCCAGGAGACGGAGAGACCCAACAGACGGAGAGACCCACCAGACGGAGAGACCCAGGAGACGGAGAGACCCAGGAGACGGAGAGACCCAACAGACGCAGAGACCCAACAGACGGAGAGACCCAGGAGACGGAGAGACCCAACAGACGGAGAGACCCAACAGACGGAGAGACCCAACAGACGGAGAGACCCAACAGACGGAGAGACCCAACAGACGGAGAGACCCAGGAGATGGAGAGACCCAGGAGACGGAGAGACCCAGGAGACGGAGAGACCCAACAGACGGAGAGACCCAACAGACGGAGAGACCCAACAGACGGAGAGACCCAACAGACGGAGAGACCCAGCAGACGGAGAGACCCAGGAGACGGAGAGACCCAACAGACGGAGAGACCCAACAGACGGAGAGACCCAACAGACGGAGAGACCCAGGAGACGGAGAGACCCAGGAGACGGAGAGACCCAGGAGACGGAGAGACCCAACAGACGGAGAGACCCAACAGACGGGGAGACCCAGGAGACGGAGAGACCCAACAGACGCAGAGACCCAACAGACGGAGAGACCTAACAGACGGAGGGGTTACCTGGGGGCGGACCTTCAGCTTCTTTGCTACATTTAACCCAAATGTCCAAGAATCACCATATACCTTCAATGGACTTGAGGGAGAAAGAGATAAAGATTCTACTAGGGGAAGACTCTACGGCAGTCAGATAGAGCACACCTCATTTGTTGGCTGGAGGACGCCCAGCATCATCTAGCACTTTCTACCCCAGCCTGACTGCCCCTGGCCCCACCCCTTTCATCCATTGGATTTTAGGTCTTTTAATAATGGAGGGTCAGCATCAAATGTGGGTGTTACCTAGGGTGGTCTGCATGCAAATAGAGCCTCTTAGGGCCACCCGCTCCTCCACACTGTCATCCGCCCATCAAGGCATGTTGATATTTGCATAACTCCTCCCATTGCTTGCACCAGGGCTAAGGACTCTTGAGAGAAGTGAGGTGGGGCGGGGGCTGTGATGTTTCCAGGAATCCATGTACAGCCCCCCCTGTTGTCACCTCCTCTGACCAGCCATGATCTTCCTGCATTGCATAGATAAGCACAGAGGCCAAGTTGTGACATCACCGGGTCTACAATAATATATGTAATTAAAGCGGGTTTTAGTTATAAGTGTCATCATTATGTTAATGAGGGGGGAGGAACCATATAAACAGATTATAATTTTTGTTGTTTCTGGGACATTTTTAGGTCAGGGGGTCGGCAGGAAACGTTCCCATCCAGCGGCTCAGAGATCTAATCCCGGGATGGGGGGAGGGATTCGGAGATCTGATCCCGGGATGGGGGGAGGGATTCGGAGATCTGGTCCCGGGATGGGGGGAGGGATTCGGAGATCTGATCCCGGGATGGGGGAGGGATTCGGAGATCTGATCCCGGGATGGGGGGAGGGATTCGGAGAAGGGGCTCTTCCACCTCGGCCGTCCCGGGATGGAGGTGATGTGGAGGGATCTCTCTGTGTGTTCGGAGAGCTCTGATTGGTTGCTGGAATTAGACTCCACATCTGCTTCTGGAACAGCTGCAACCCCCCCACCCCCCCTTTCCCCGAGCAGGAGGTGGACGGGCTGTGATGCTGCCGCAGATTTTAGAACAATGATCTGCCTCCAGGATGGGGAAAGAGACTGCCATGACTGCGCTACTGCTATTGTGTGAGTACCGGACCCCAGATCACCCCGATACTGCAAGATGGGGGACAATGTAATAGAGAGATCCACAGACCAGACAAGCAGATACAATGTGCTATGTGTGGGAGATTGTATAATGTGTGTGATTGTATAGTGATGAGTTGGGGGGGGGGGTAATAATGATGAGTTGGGGGGGGGGGTGATAGTGATGATTGGGGTATAGTAATGTTGGGGGGTAATAGTAGTGATGGGTTGGGGGGGATATAGTGATGAGTTGGGGGGGGATAGTGATGAATTGGGGGGGTAATAGTGATGAGTCGGGAGGTGATAGTGATGAGTTGGGGGTGATAGTGATGAGTTTGGGGGGTAATAGTAATGAATTGGGGGGGGAGGTAATAGGGATGAGTCGGGAGGTGATATTGATGAGTTTGGGGGTGATAGTGATGAGTTTGGGGGTAATAGTAATGAATTGGGGGGGGGGTAATAGGGATGAGTCGGGAGGTGATATTGATGAGTTTGGGGGTGATAGTGATGATTTTGGGGGTAATAGTGATGAATTGGGGGGGGGGTAATAGGGATGAGTCGGGAGGTGATAGTGATGAGTTGGGGAGTGAAGAGTTGAGGGAAGATAGTGATGAGTTGGGGGATGATAGTGATGAGTTGGGGGATGATAGTGATGAGTTGGGGGATGATAGTGATGAGTTGGGGGGATGATAGTGATGAATTGGGGGGGGGTTAATAGTGATTAAATTGGGAGGTGATAGTGATGAGTTGGGGAGTGATGAGTTGGGGGGTGATAGTGATGAGTTAGGGGATGATGGTGATAAATTGGGGGAGTGATGAGTTGGGGGATGATAGTGATGAGTTGGAGGAGTGATGAGTTGGGGGGGGGGTAATAGTGATGAGTTGGGGGATGATAGTGATGAGTTAGGGAATGATAGTGATGAGTTGTGGGGTAATAGTGATGAGTTGGGGCTGATAGTGATGGGTTGGGGGGTAATAGTGATGAGTTGGGGAGTGAAGAGTTGGGGGGGTGATAGTGATGAGTTGGGGGGGGGGTGATAGTGATGAGTTAGGGGATGATGGTGATAAATTAGGGGAGTGATGGGTTGGGGGTGATAGTGATGAGTTGGGGGAGTGATAAGTTGGGGGATGATAGTGATGAGTTGGGGGAGTGATGAGTTGGGGGGGGGGGGGTAATAGTGATGAGTCGGGAGGTGACAGTGATGAGTTGGAGGTAATAGTGATGAGTTGGGGGGGTGGTAATATTGATGAGTTGGGGAAGTGATGAGTTGGGGGGGTTGGTAATATTGATGAGTTGGGGGGTGATAGTGATGGGAGGGGGGGGTGAGTTGGGGGAGTGATGAGTTGGGGGGTTGGTAATATTGATGAGTTGGGGAAGTGATGAGTTGGGGGGGTAATAGTGATGAGTTGGGGGGGGGGGTGATGAGTTGGGGGGGGTAATAGTGATGAGTTAGGGGATGATAGTAATAAATTGGGGGAGTAATGAGTTGGGGGTTTTACTAATGTGTTAGAGAGTAGGGGGTGATAGTGATGGGGGAGGTTATAGTGGTGAGTTGGGGGGGTTGGTAATATTGATGAGTTGGGGGGTGATAGTGATGGGAGGGGGGGGGTTAGTGGTGGAGTGATGAGTTGGGGGGGTTGGTAATATTGATGAGTCGGGGAAGTGATGAGTTGGGGGGGGGTTAATAGTGATGAGTTGGGGGGGGTGATGAGTTGGGGGGGGGGTAGTGATGAGTTAGGGAATGATGGTGATAAATTGGGGGAGTAATGAGTTGGGGGTTTTTACTAATGTGTTAGAGAGTAGGGGGTGATAGTGATGGGGGAGGTTATAGTGGTGAGTTTGGGGGGGTGGTAATATTGATGAGTTGGGGAAGTGATGAGTTGGGGGGTTGGTAATATTGTTGAGGTTGGGGTGATAGTGATGGGAGGGGGTGAGTTGGGGAAGTGTAGAGTTAGGGGGTTGGTAATATTGATGAGGTTGGGGGTGATAGTGATGGGAGGGGTGAGTTGGGGGAGTGATGAGTTGGGGGGGTTGGTAATATATTTGAGAGTTGGGGAAGTGATGAGTTATGGGGGGGGGGGGTTGTAATAGTGATGATGTGGGGGGGGGGGAGTGATAGATGATGGGTTGTGGGGATAAATTGAAATGGGGGGGGTAATAATGGGGTGGGGATATTGATAAGGTTTGGTGGTAGTAATGGGGTATGGTTTTGGGGGGTTTGGTTTGGGGAGGATGGTAGGATTGAACTTGAAACCCAGGCTGACCCAAGGGTTATACCTGCTTTGGTTGGTTGTAGACCAGGTGGGCGAGTCGGTTGTGTCTCGAGCGTGGTGGGTTAACATCATATGTGCAATTGGAGCTGGAGTAAGCTAAAATTTTGTTGGTGTTTGCCTAATGTTGCTCAATCAGTTTTTTTTGGGGTGGTGGGCATGTGATTCAC